>JAITYZ010002183.1:0-31806 GCA_027744595.1 Paronellides praefectus
TCATTCTTTCTTTCATCCGCTCCACTTGATCCTCCACTCGCCAGCTTTCTTGCTCAATTCACTCAATTCATTCCAATAACAAGAAAAGATGGTAAGCTCGTTAGATGAATAATAGAAATGATACTCGTGGAAACATGTCATCAGCTGAACACGCAATACCAGTCCATTTCACCCCGAATCTCGACTTCTCTTTGCGCAGACGCCAAACGTCAAAAGCAGAAAATCACTATTAGCCCATCCATCCAACTCTCCCACACATCTTAAACACAATTTTTAAAGAGCGCTTTCTCTTCCTTTTGAAGTGCACTTTGCACACATGTCTCATTGATATATAGAAAGATGGATACAAAGAATAAACTTTATTCAATAAATTAAATTGATGTGTTTTGAGGAATGTGAATATTTTAGAATATGTAGTGTGGATCGGCAGAATTTTTTCACCCGGGTAGTATGTCACCCAGTTTGTTTTCACCCAACAGTCTGCAACCCGAATGAGCATCTTTCAATTTCTCTTTGATTGTGTATAGCAGTCGCCTATTCTACCATACTCACTATATACTCTTATTGTATCAAAGCCAAACTGAAAAAGTAGATTGTTGAGTGCAGGATCCGGATGCCCCGGGTTGGAGTAAGTATAGTGAGTGTATTGAGTGTATAGGCGACTGCTAGAAACGATCAAGGAGAAATTGAAAGATGCTCATTTGATTGGGTGCTCAATTCCTTGATCTGAAAACCAGGTGAATTGTTTGTAAAAGTGGAGTATGATGAAGCAGAGAAATAAAAGGGAAACGTGTTCAATCCTCTGGCAATAAATTTGGAAGAGAGGTAGGAAGAAAGAAGGGGAAGAGAGGGAAAGGTGATTTGATGGTGAGGAATAGCAAGTCCATCCATTATTAACAACCCTTCTTTATCATTTCCTCGTGTCTCCTGTCCGTCCGCGAGTTCCCTCATTTTCTCCAAAACTATTTACAATCTCTCAAATCTCGCTGTTCGCTATGCCGAGGTGATCACAATGCCGAAATTACAAGGCTCAGTTTTACATTCATATTCCATTCCATTTTTTCTGTGGACTCGATTTAAAGCGAACTTGGTATTTAGGAAAATTTTGGCGTTGCGACTTAATGCAAAAAGCCCACGTTAAAATCAAATCCAGAGTCCATTTTAAATCCAGTGCAAACAATCGACTGCAAAGTCCATTAAAAATTTGTCCTATCCCTGTAGAGTTATTTGCGGCAATGTGAACTGCGGTGTGACTTTTGAAAAAGGGGATAATAAGTTGTAGGCATAATGATTAATGGGGTTGTGAAGAGCGGCAGAGTGAGCGTCCACCGTTGGGACAAGTACTATACTCTCATTTTAAAATGTATCCATTTGGAGAAAAGGAGAGAAAAGTTGAAGGATTTATCCTACTTTCGCACTTTAGAATAATGGAATATGATTTATAAACAAAAGATACACACTATTCTGTTGGTGCATATAATAAATAACAGGATGATAAAGTAAATAGTGGAGAGATGAGTGTTAAGAATGGGAATATAAGCGGTTCTTGCATACTGCGTTACAGGGTTTTATTATTATTGGGATTAGAGTGTGTAGGATTGGGGCACCACTCGCCCTTTCAACAACTTTCTTTCGAGCAAGGGAAATAAAAAAAGTTATAGTGCCAATGAAAGAGCAACTTTTACTTTTCCCCACCCTCCCTCTCCTCATCTCAATCAACCACTTTACTTTATATTCCTCATCCATGCTGCTCCTACCTACGCAAGGAATGGGAGAAGGACGGATTTTTATCACATTTTCTTCCCATTTTTATTGCATTTTCATCACCTGCAACGAAAAGAAAGTGTTGAGTTGATGAGAGTGGTGTCCCAAGAGAAGAAAGGTCATCACCGTCAAAAACTTGTTTACGGTGACGGTAATCACCAACTCTTTTTTTTCTTTCCAACGAAGGTTTGCTAAAGAAAAAGTGGTAAAAGACACACTTACTTTTTCCTCCCAAGGCGGCCTCCACAAAGCAACTATACAGCAGAGCTATAGCAACTTTGGGACATGGGATATATGATAGCTGTAATGCAAAAATCAAGCACACCTCCCGCTAACCCCCATTTACTTTGCTCACCCAAAACATGTTTTTAATTCACTTCCTCCCCGTCCTGCTCACTTACTCTTCCATCTCGGCTTACACACTCTCCTTTCCATTTTTATGTGATCCGCATGCATGCATCATCCTCGCTCTACACACATACCTATAACCTCTTGTTATTATTATTGTGAATATTGCATACGCTTCCCATCCTGCATCACGCCCTCTCAAAAAACTGCACAAGTTGTTGTTGGAGGAAAAGTTGAGAAAGAAGGCGGTCTACTAACACACAAAATTTGCAACACTTTTTGTGGAGAGTTGGAGGGAAGCGTGTTGTGAGTTTCTGTTTATCTTGCTACTCGCTTCCAACACCTTTCCTTGAGCTTTGGGCTTAGTTGGGCCCAACTCTCACTCAGCTGCTTTTCTGGTGTGTCACGCAAATGGGCGATCAAACAAAATTGAGAAATGGGAACAATCCGCATTGGTGTGTACGTGGCGAACCATCACTTTTTAGTATACAAGCCCACAAAAACACTGGATTCATTCGTCAAGCAAATTCCATGATTTGTACAGAGATGTGTAATGCAGCAAATCAAGGCCCTCTCCCGAAATGAGTTGCAGGCCTCTTTTCCTACTTTTTTGTTGGGATGTATCCACAAGAGAAGGGAACTGCAACTGGTTAGCCTCACCATCACTCATTTATCATTGCATTTTTTAAATTTAAATAAATTCAATACTCAAAATACTCATCCCCTCTTTCTTCTAAACATTCATTCCCAACTTTATTAACAGCCTTCTTCCCTTTTTAGAATCGTTTTCATTTTGGCTTGTTCCGTGCGTACGGTACACTTGCAATATTTTAATTCCGTTTTCTGTAATCGATACTTTAGAACCTTAGCTCGATCGAGTCCAGCTCATCCTCCAGGGGTAGGAAAAAGTAATTCGGATTACATTAGGGCATATGTCGTGCCGTGTCTTTTTGACATCTAATCCGCCTTATTTTTGATGCAGTACAGAAAAACTATTTACTCTACTTGCTAAATCAAAAATGGGACATTGTACCCAATCCAAAATCCAATAAAATATTTAGTGGCTATATAAGGCGGGATAGGAAATAAGGAAGCTGGGATGAAAGTGGGAAAAAGTAGATGTAAGATTCGGGGAATTTACGCTCGACTGATTAACAAATGAGATAAATATTTCATGGGTCACGTTTACTACGTCGCAACCGCAACATTATAAGCTGTGTCTACGCAAGAGGTGCAGTATACCGACATATATTATGCGGAATAAGATGAAGGGCATAATGCTCTTAGCGCCACCTTTGAATGCACCGAATAATTAAGAATAGGAATCTAATCAAAAATTGATTGCACAAAAAAGCGGATATAAATATTCTTTAAAAAAAACCTTTCACTCATCCTCCTCGACAAGCTAGAGACATTCAAGTCAAGTGGGATTTGCACATAGCAAAACTATCCATAAATATCCTCAATTTAAAAGTAAAACTCGTCCATTTTCTAACATTCTGTTTATAAAATACATCCTTCTTTTATCCCTATAAGCTCATCTTTCCGCTACGTAACTATACTTTATTTAAATTATCCTGGATGCGAGCATTGTTATTATTATTAAACCACCTTGTTCAAAATTTGTGCGTGGGAAGTGATTAGGTTGATTTTCAATGTTAAGAGGGTCAATTCAACCGGACACCCTGTATAATTTAAAATTAAGTACGCTATATTTCTTCTTTCAGGTGATTCATGCGCAAAAGTTGCAAATTTAATTTAGATACATTTTGCCAAGCTTCCACTTTCATGTTTTATACGAATATTTAATAGATTGGATGCATGCATTAAATAAGGTGTACGCGTTTGTGTCGTGTTGATGTTTAATAGTCTTATTTGTAACATTTAAAAAATTGTGGCCAATGGTTATGGCCCGAACCGAGAACCGCGTTGCCATCACGTCACTCTTCAACTGTGTTTCATGTCGTGTTTCTTTGTTGCTTTCAGAACATAAAAGATGAGCTGAACCTGAAACGGGAAGACTGGGACACAAGTGCGAGACAGGTGAGTGCACACCAATCACTGCTTCCAAATGGAACAGCTCACAAAAATGCAAATGTGTTCCATGTAAATGCATCGTCTCATTTTACAAAGTAACATACTATTGGGCTGCAGCTATAAGTTTGCTACTTGAAGGAGTGTGGAAGTAGGTATGATTATGATGATATTTAAGGTCAACCCCGATTATGAAGATCAGAGCAGGATTTTCGCTTGTTGAGATGAATGAGTCGGCTTCTTTGCACTCCAAAAAGAAAGAAGAAAAGAATGAAATGAGATGCATCTACATTTTGGGTAAACTCCGACCCTTTGGCCTTGCTAAAATGTTGCTGTTGTTATTGCACTTGTCCTTGCAGCCGGAGAGCCCTCGCTGTGGGAACAAAAAAGCCAAATACAGCAAGCTGGAGAATGAGAGTCCGGAGAAGGTGGTCGTCGTCTCGTCCCCAAACACTCTCTGTGTGGAATGTGATGAGAATGCCCTGTAAGTGCAAACATCCAACAACAAAACCATTTTATTACACCAATAGTTAGTGCAACTATTCAGTTAGCAAGGAGGCTATAGTCCTGGGAATAATCCTCCTCCTCTCCACAAAACCACAAATAATAGAATGAGCAGTGGGATATGTTCGGTGTGATAGTTGCCTGCATGCATTCCAAGAGAACTCAATTTTAGGATTTCATTTACATGAAAATGAAAACAAAAGATTTATAATTTAATTTCCTACTACGAACCTACTCATCATAAATATATCAAAATATGGAAAGCAAGTCAAGTGTTGCGGGACAAGAGAAAGAAATGATGTATCATGGAAAGTATAAAGAGAGGAGCGTATTTGTAGAGCGTGGGAGTTGGGCGGAGGTCATCTATCTATTTCACTCTTTCTACCAATTTTTAATCTCTATTTTCTCAGAATGCTGGAAGACTTTGGCCAGGAGGTGGATCTGATAGGTGGCGAGGATGGCTCGTCCCATTCCTTGTTCTGGACCAGATTTAAATACGTGCCGATGGGTGAGTTTTGCTCGACTTTTGGTTGTGTCATGATCATGATGCATTAGAGGGATTTGTGGAAAGATAAATTGAGTGTTGATGTTTTTGCAGGGAAGAAAGTATGGATTCTAGTGATGGTCCTCGTCCTCGCCTTCATCTGCTCCCTCACAAGCCTTGTCCTCGTCTTTGTCTACGGCAAATGATTGTGGATTGTCGACTGTCCACAGCCAACCTCCAACTGAATCTCCCCTCGACGCAACCACAAAAATTATTATTACTATACATATTATTCTATTTAAACGTCTATTAATATTCTATACTCTCTCCAACCAACGCAAAAAAAGTAACGCATTCATCCAATCAGCCACTCCAAATAATTTCCAGTGAATGAGGAAATGAGAGTGTCAACAGAGCCCCCGCTCTCTCTTCTCAAAGCCAATAATGGAAGAAGAGATCAAGAAAGTTGTGCTCTTCTTCTTTGTCTTCTACTCTATAAAACTATGATAGTACTAAATAGCCTAGTTGTTTGTTAGAGCCTAAGATAGTTGTAAGTAGAGAGAGGGAGGTTAGCCCATCTCCCATAACCATTTCAAAGGTGGCGTAAAAGTAGCAACTTGCATGAGTGTTGTTATGCTCGCAATGAATTGAGGATTTGATAAGAGGGTGGTGGCACAAGTCACCTCAAAAGTCACACCAAGCTTCCACTTTAAACAGTTATCTATCATGATAACCCAACCATGTGCCAGAGTGCATACCCTTTCCGAAATGGAGAATAATGGAGAGATATCAAGTCGTACCATCATCATCCCTCTCAAATTGTACCACAATCATTAATCAACAACACCTTTCTCTGCCCACAATTTTATGGAGAGAAAATCTATTTTTTAATCCGCATTGAATTGATAAATAAGTGGATTGAAGTGGAATAAACACTAACTGATTGATAAGATGGGTGTGCATGTTGAGCAAGCAAACCTTGAGAGAGCAGAACAGAGCGTAACAAGTTGGTTGAAAATTGATAAATGGATGCCAAAAGGAAAGTTTTTAGCAGTACTCAGTTTTGAATGATCTCCTATTTTAAAATCCAACAGCAGCGAATTTTGTAAAGTGGAATGAGTGGGAGTAGTGGGGTGGAGTCCATCCATGCCAAAGTAGTGTCGATTCTCGCTCTTTCCCCACTTGTAGCATTTTGAGAGAGGAATTACTTTTGTGCTTCTCTCCTTCACTTTTTTGGTTAAGGTTTAAAGTTAAGGAAATTAGACAACTTGATAGACTGATTACATTGTAGTGATATAGAATTGTGTGCAAATCCATTATTGTTGAGAGGAAAGAAAGGAAGGTGTGAAGCCTCACACTGCGAACACCTTCAAACAAAGGATATCTTCTATCCCCCGCGCAAAAAAAAATCAACGGAGAAATTGCCACCCAGAAAGTAATCAAATCCAGCCACACTTATTGTCCTCTTGCTCCGTTCGCCGTTTGAAACGAGCCATTATAGTCAAATGTTACACGTCTACTTTTAAATTGAAAGTTGGGTTATTGGAGAGGTGGGTATAGTAGCCTTGCCGACAGTTTACTTATTTACTATACAGCTCATCTGAGAATTGTCCACCCTGTCTGCTGATTATTATAACGTCATAAAAATGTAATGATTAATTAATTAAAGAGGTATTATGAGGATAATAAAGTACGAGTTTAGTGTTTGGGAATAGTGATAATTTTGCTTGCTAGTCCAAATGGAGCCCAGTTGAATGAGAGAGGTAGAAAAGTGTGTGTAAATAAATAGCTAAAAAAAATTAGAGTTCCCTCCAAACGTTCCTCTCTCCTCAACCTGTTGGAGAAGAGTATAGCTACCACCGCCACTCTTTTACAAAAAAAATAAAAATAATAATTTTAGAAAAAAGTGAAATGAAATGAAACCGAATTTCTTGCCCTCCTCCCTTCTAAACCGAGCACACATTATTAAAAACATTAATTATTATATCCGAAATTATTTTCACTGATACTTGCATCGTAAATATTTGACTAAAGTTATAATTAGGAATTTAAAGGTGAAGGATATGGGATGCTGTCATTTGTATTTTTGCAAAGTGGTGAAGAAAGAAGCTCTCGTTGATTATAGCCACCTTGTGAACAACTCAACCTCCGACTTTTTTATACTTTCATCATCAATTAAGTCTACCAATTAGTTAAATACTCTATTTCTACATCTCTTTCTTACCAAATAACTAATTAACAAAACTGCTCCTTTTGTTGCCAGAAGCATGTCTCCATTTCACAAATTCCACAAATCTCCAATAATAATTTTGAATGCCAATAAGTGTGAATGATGCCGAGTGTGAAAGTGAGATTGAAAACTCCCACAAAATATATAGAGTCCAGCTAATATATCGAATTACTAATTTTTAGACAAGCAGAGCGGATTGGGAAGAGTGTGCGAGAAGAAATATAGCTAAATAATATATTATAATATCCATAATAATATTCAACATTTAACTATCTTTAAAGTAGAAAGGTTTTGTGAAGTGACGTGACGTGGTGATAATAGAAACTACAAAATAATATAATAATAATAATAATAATAATAATAATAACGCTATCTTACAAACAATCTGTTAAAATACTACAAAAAATATATTTATCTTGAGTGAAATGGGTTAAATATAAAAATATAAATATATTGGTTATAATAATAATAATGAGCATGATTAGCTAGTTGATAAGGATATTATATGATGATGATAGAGAGTATAATGGTGTTGAAAAGAAATAAAAGAAGAGATCATGTCCAAACCTATTTTCAGAATGCTACAAACTTTTGCTAATTTCTCATCTACTTTCATCCCACGCATCTCACAATAATAATATCAACAATTTCTACTTTGTCCCATCATCCATCATTCACGTAATTCACTTCCCTTTGCAAAATGAAGCGGCAATGATGGGATCTCGATAAGTGGCCATCTTGCTCATTATGAAATGTGATGCCCGTGCTAATTACTGCATTTTCAGCATCCTACCATCCCTTCAACATTGAACATTTTGTTGTTGTTATTAAATCCCTTTTTGCCATGACACACAGGTTACAACTCTCCATTTTTTTTAAAGGTTATATTATTGCCTCTGTTGGCTTGTGCGTCGTCCTCGTCCATTCTTCTGCGTACAAAAGACAAGTTGTGAGATGCCCATATTTGGAATGTCCAAAGTTGGACTGATCATCAGGCTTTGTGGCTCTCTCTCTATCTTCACCTGCACAACTCACTCAATTGGCCAACTGCACCAAGGAATCTCTCTACCTTTTTCATATCAATCCTCTGTCCATATAAAAAAACCTATTTCTTCACATTCATTATTATTATTATCATTACACATTGTTCAATTTAATGAGTTTAGCGAATGTGGAGGATATGATGTGTATGCATGCATATTATGCGGCTATATCATCATAATAATTTGAGATGATCCCCAACACCACCTCCTCCTCTCATGCAAATATATCTCTGCTCAGCCACCTCGTATTTTGCATAATATTTTTATGACCCTGTTTGTTGTGTTGTTGATGTTGTTATGCTATATGGTGCGATATAGATAGGCTGTGATCCTCTTTGGAATGCAGGCAGTTGTGAATGGGTTACCTTTCAAACAGCACCACAATTACATCTTCATCCTCATCTCTACCACCAACGTCCATCGCTTTTTCTTATTTCCTCCTTCAAACTTGTCCTCAGATTTGTTTACTTGTAATTTTGTGTGTTTTGGTGAGAAAGTGATCAAATCAGAAAAGTTTGTGGGGAAAATGGCGAGAAGGGGTGGTGAGAAAATGACAAAGATGATGGAAAGCATCAACATCTCGGCAGCCCCCTCCAATCGTCGAGGGAGTGACGTGGGTCTCGTAGGCTCCAAGGGTTTCTACATTGCTCCCCATGCGAGCGACGTGGGGCATCCCGGCAACACGACCACCACGATAATCACTGGGACCACCGTCCACTCCCCCAGCTGCTGTGCCAGGGATAATCCTGCTGGGGGAGGAGCGAAGGGGAGGAGCGGCAGTTGTCAGTTGAGCCTCCCTCCTATCACCCAAGAGAGGAGGGGCTCCACAGGGAACATTCTTTGGAGAAAGGGCTCTGCTCCACATGCAATCCCACCGCATTTATACTCGAGCACAGAACAGCACACCTCCTATTCACGACGGGGATCTACCCCAGGGGATGTCCTCTTGTTCCCCAGACGGGACTCTCGAAAGTTTTCCACCGACTCTATTGATTTGACGGCGGATATTGCCATGCTGAACGGGGCAGGAAACAAGCCTTGGAAAACTAGCCAACGGACGATTGTGGAAGAAGAGGTAAGGAAAAGGCATATGAGCAAACAAATATATCCCATTCTCTTCGTCACGTCCCTATCTTCTTGTTTATAACGAGAGGGTGGCCACCCAAATCCAATTCATACTCTCCTTTTTGGTCGCTGCCAATCTGAAAAATCATGAACGACGCACCAGGATCACAAAATAAAAGGAGATATTTGTGGTGAAAAAAGGATACTCTCTTATCACGCTTTTTTATCACCTTATCCTAATGATTGACAAGTGGTGGGGATCTGGGATTCATTCCCCTTTGTTTGGATTTGAACATCAACAAAGAGCAACGCCACACTGTACGTCATCTGTCATCTGTGCTCATTTGGCAAGTTGAGCTTCAAGTCCGAAAACATAATTTCGTAGGAATTTGGTTTAAAATTAGGGATAGACACGTGTAAACGCTTTTTCCTCCACTTTTTCCTGTTTGATGGTGATGGTTTAGAAAAAATAGAAGAGAAAGAGAGGAATGCATTGAGTGCGATCCCAGAAGGAGCGAGAAGAAAAGAAGGGGGAAAAAAGAATGTAAAAAGAAGGAGGGAGAGAAAAGTTGTGATTTTGGTTGTGTTGGTTGTTGTTGCATGTTGACCAAATAAGGTGATCCTCGGATCAAACCTTTCTTCAAGTTGCGCTATAAACTGCATTACATCACCATAGTCGCCATCATCAATGCAAACAAAATGAATCACCTGCGCACCACCACTCTTTTTCAACTCAACCTACCATCCATCCTCTAACATAACTGTCTATTCATTTTAACAACCCACCTCAACAAGTTTCCCCTGATATCCCACAAAAAAATAGGAACAAAGAGCAAACAAACAAGTCAATTACACTTATCCATTAACTTTTCATACAAATTTTCAAATGGGATGATGGTTGGTTGGGAGGAAGTATTCAATTGTTAACGGGTTTTCATCAAAATGTCCCACTCCCACTCATGTTCTCCTCTCTTACATTCAATTGTCCAGTTGGACACGTGCAATTGAAGCCATTAAAAAGGCAAGCTATTGACACTTTTTGAATATTTGCCTCATTCTGGAGAAGGGAGTTGTGACTCCTTCTCGCTTTCTCAACAGAAAAAAAGCAGAGTTGCGAGGCCGAATCCAGATTCCAGCAAAAATGCAGATGCTCAAAAAGTGGGAATATTTCATTTTGATACTTTTTGCTTGGGATTAGGTGACCTTCCTACCAACTCATTTCCAAACTAAACCCAACAATGTCATCACCCAAATTGTAATAATTGTTGCAATGTAGACGTTGACATTTGTTGTTTTGTTGTTCCTCTTTTGTGTGGGGATTGTGTGCGGTGCGATGGTGGGCGGGATGCTGCTTCCATTCTTCAACTGGGATCCCCCATTCTCCATTTTGCATCAGCTGCTTCCACAGCCCAGTTTGAGCAAGTAAAATGTTCGGATTGAGGGCAACCTTCGTCGACAAATATTTCTACACTTTGATTTTGTAATAAAAATATTATGAGATGACATCATTCCCAATCTTGTCAAATCATCAACTCAGCTAATAAAAGCGCTTGTAGGGATGTGTAGGTAGGTATAGGCATATGGAAAAGTGTGTGGTGAACAAATGGAAATATTCATCGCTCTCCTTTGTACCTCCGTCCTTTTGACGCAACAACTTGCATACTTTTTTGAGTTGATTTGGCAAATAGTAAGATCCCTATTTTAACGTTACAGAACAATAAAAATTGTTGAATTGATGTGCTCGTAATTTTTGGGTGTTGTGGGTGCAGAAGAGTAGCCAAAATCCCCACAATTCGCTATCTGTCAAAATATCAACTATTTTATTTCAACCTTCATTTTACTGTCCCCCTTCTACGCAGTTTTGGTAATGAAATAAATGTGAGGAAGATGAGTATGCAGTGGATCCCAACAACATGTTGCTTCTCTCACAGGATTATTGTTGGGATTTTGTTGAGGCACGCACCACCACTCCACGACAAGCATCATTTGATATTGGGCGGGGATCCCACACACAAATCATGATTCCGCCACCTTCTAATTACCACACTCACTTTGCTTATTCATCACACCACATTACTCCCTCCCTCATTTTTATTAGCCCAAAGTTTGGGCCCCAAACCAATTTCAACCTGCTTAACTTTCCCAACAAACCCATAATAAAATGTCAAATTAAACGTTTTATGATATATGGTGGCGTGAGCATGCGTGCGTGCGTGCGTTCCTGCGTGGGCGACACCTAATTTCATAAAGTCCTCCTAACAACATCACGTCCCCATATGTTATTAACTTTGTTGGTTTGTTGTAATCAGCAATCAATATACTCATGTATGGGGAAAAGATGGGATTGCAAGATTTGTACATTTTTACAAGTGTACATGCATCCTTGTGTTCCCATCAGATCCTCGACCGGATATAGGCTATTATTTGGGTAGAGGGGGGATGATGCTCATTGCTAACAACTGAGTCTTGTTCAGATTGAGGATCCTCTCAGTTTATTTAACGAGACACTCACATGACATTTATTGGGGGGTCAAAATAACTTCTCGTTTCAGGGGTAAAATGGGATTGTTGTAGGTGGAGGAGGTTTGCATGGAAGTAAAGGAAATAAGAGTGGTGGTCAATCCTTCGACTGCTGCTCCTCAGTTGTCAAATCTATGTAAATGGATGGCCTTGGTGCTAGTTTTTTTTGGTGAAAAGCTGGCGATCTTTGTCTAATCAGCTCCACAACAGATTAGAAGGGAATGATAACCAAATTGTGCAATTGATAGGCACACTTTACCATCAACACAACCAAGAATCTCGAGTGATCCGTCTTAACGTGTCGCGCTAACAAAACATGAAAGAATAAACCCATAAATAAAACATCCTGCCACCACTACTCTCATCTCACTTTGTGCAGGGTTTAGTGTGTTGAGATGACAAAAATGAGGGTCTATGGACGCAAACTTGTTAGCGTCCCATTCCTAAACTTTGTTGGAGGAAGAGGAAAAAAATCATAATTCATAATGTTGGATTGGAGATAATTGCTGATGATGATAGGGAATGATTGAAAAAGGGATGGATGAAGGGAAGAGGGCGCCATCTGACATGCTCAGCTGTAATCTAGCTATGTGGTGCTCACTGTGCTGATTATTTGCCATCATCCATCGCACACTCAACGCTCAACTCACTTACCTATTTCTTTTGAATAGTAGAAAAGTGGCGAACCAAAGAATATTATGGCCATTTCGAAAGTGTCCCAGGGACACTCTTTCTTGTTCTCCTCCTCGTAGTAATTGTCCGTTGAAAAAGGTGTTTGTAGGACATGCATAACATGGCACGCATTAAACACAAACAAATGACTAATGTGGCCACATGGATTTAGAAGATGCAAGAAAGGCAAATTGTAGACGACGACAGCTTGTGAAAATAGTTTACGCTCAACTGAGCTCAAAATGTAGATCTCTCATTCTGAAATCGCAATCACATATTATTATATTTCTAGTTTTCGTTTCTACTTTTGTGGCGAGTAGTGGACGCATTTACCATTTTATTCACATATTATAGTATTATCCCTCCACCACAACAAATCCCCATCTTCACCGCAAAAAAGCGTGCCTGCAGGGTACTGAGTAGTGCTTTTTAGCATTTATTGTGAATATAATAATGAAGCAAGAATAATATATTATGATGATGATAAAAAGAATGCGGATGTGGACTAGTGGGGATTTATCTGCTTCATCATGCCTTGCGTCCCTAGTCATTCGACACACTGGAATCCGCTTCCACGTCTTTTTCCCCAATGGCCATTGATGGGAAGAGGGGACAAGTGGGGATGCTCCTTTGAATCGCCAGTAGTTGCACCACTCAACATCCCAACTGGATAAGTAGCAACACAAAATTAATAACAACTCTGCTTCTTTCCAGTTTCCAAAATAGGAAAAACTTGAGCAAATCCAGTTGCGAGTAAGTTGTGTAATGACGCTGCTGTAAGTTGGGTCGCTGTAGAAAAAGAGATTAGAAATATGACGTAGAATGAGCAACTGTCTTTAAGAAGCAAGTACAGCCGTCCTTTAAATTTCATTTGCGTTTTAACATCTTTTGTCACTCGTAAAACTCGACGTGTGTAAAAAAAAGAATGCATGCTAGTTTTGTGAACGGGAGGCGGGACACTTGACAACATTTGACATTGACAAGATACGCCCACCTCTTGTCGATCATGAGCAAAATTTTATCCCGTTACTTGGTAAAAGTATACAAAGGAGGAATGCTACTCAAAATGCAAATCATTTCACGCCAAAATAAAATACATATAATATTTTTTTCTTGCGCTGCTGCGTTTGCTCAGCACGAGCAGAGTGCAGGCAAGCGTATAAGAGCCGCGTACCGTTCGTACCACTTTAGTCGCTATGTCTGCCAGCCGGCCGTTTACGCATTTTCTACGCTTTGGAAGTACTTGAAGCAGTACACACTACACACACACAATGTACATTGGTAGTCATCCATCAATCCCTCACTTTTCTCTTCATCTCTCTTTACACTTGACAATTAAACACTCTTACTTAACTCATTTGAATTAATTATTATACAGCCAAAAACTGTTAAAATTCTAAAGTTTTTTTTGTGTACCAAAAAAAGTGACTGGTCCATTGATTTTTTTGGAGTAGACGGTGAGCGGTATAAAAAAGGTTGTGGTGGTGCAAATTGGAACTTGTAGATAATAGATAAAATACTACGCTGTGGAAGAGGGCGGCGCGGTTCTTCCCTACACCTTTCCATCCGCCCATTCATTTATTTACATGCATCTGTGTTCTGAGCTACATGTTTGCTGGGACAAATATTTCACTCTTTTTGAAAATGAACGCACAAGGATTTTGAATATATCCCTTAACTCCTTTCAACGCTAACCCTTTTTAAAAGGACGCACAATAACATGTCATTATTGTAGTCCCAATTATGTAAATTAATTAACTTTCATTCTCATTTAAAGTCTTGTTTGTCCCGCTGGCATGTTGATAATGTGGGGATGAGCGTATAAATATTGAAATTTTGTAATGAGTGAGATGAGCGTGACATGTTGGAGGAATGGTGGTATTTTAAATGTGAGGGAAGGTTGTGCCCGAGTTGAGTGAGTCGTCAAGAAAGTCAATAGTGCTGAGTGTTGCGAGGGATTCTTAAAATCCTATTTCATGTGAACAAATGGAGGATTAGAATGATGGCTCTGTTGTCAGAGTACAAAATGCTTTTCCACTAATTTGAAATGATGATGCTTAGCTTGTCCTCTCATCCCCAACACATCCACCTGTTGCTGTAACATGAATCAAAGCGGGATTGTGATAATCAAAATAATGTCATTTTCCACGCCACTTGCACTCCTCAGCCATCATCATCATATCATCACCATCCTCACAACCGCCAGTATACCATTTAATGACGGACAAACCACACACACCATATTTTTGAGTTATAAAATATGAGTCTCTCTTCTTCACTTTCCATTTCCTTCAAATGACAAACCATTCATTAATCATCTCTTCAAAAGTGTTTTTACGCATTAATGGCTATTCTATCAAGTGGGAAATGGGATATTTGCAGCGTGAATAATTGGATTTGAGGCTTCATTAATTGAAAATATGCTTGTCTAGCTACTTGAAATAGTAGTAATGATTCTAGTTACGTATTATTTTATATCTGCTCCTGTCCTACCACCATAGATACAACATAGCTATTATGCCAGTTTATAGATTTCAGTTGAGATCATTCACTCAGGCCAACAATTACTTTTTTCCTCAAGCCCATACCTCATACATTGCATTTTCATTAGCACGCAAATTGCTAGCATCATCAGCAGCAGCGCCTCAAAAAAGGTGCAGAGAGACATGCATAGATAAAGGAGAGAGGTATCACATCTGCGCAAATGATTGGATGTGTGGGAGAAAAAGAGATTTGAAATTGGGGGAGGTGGTGGTGAGCAAGATTATTTTGAAAACACTCAGACACACTCTGCAATGCTCACTCACACCCACCAAATTACACTCTTTTTTCTACCCTTTTCTCTACTCTGCACACGTCCCCCCTCTTTTCTCCCCAAATTGATGTTGACAGGCGAACAATGTATCTCGCAATGAGCAATACCACAAAATAAACCATGCTCATCTTATGACCAACTGACAAACTAATTGTATGAAAATGGAGTGCCACCACAACTACAGCCGTCATGTTCGCTTTCATCAACTGGTCACCTCACAGAAAAAAAAACAAATTTTCTAAACTTGTTGATTCAATCGCAGGATTCCCTTAATTCAGAGTTGATGATGGGAAATTAAAATGAGTGTAAACATTTTTTTCTACTAGTCCACCAATCATTCCTTTGGTTTCAATGAATGGATCCAAAGTGTGAACGTCACTTTTTCCCCATAATTTTTGCCAGAGCTACTAAAGTGAGTCATGTTTTGTGAGATGTGTGCAAGGAGTCTGTGCAGCTGAGTACACAACTTGAAGCAATGCATTTGTTGCGACACACGTGACAAATCAATCATATGAGTTGAGTAACGTCACAAGCTGCTTTGTACATCTCTTCTTTATTATTACCAAGCCAGACTCAAATATTGAGTGGTTGTTGCTCGGAGTACGTGAGCCTATGCCAACTGACTGATGCGAATGCTATACCATTTTTTACACATAATAATATCACTTCCTACATTCCTTTCTTACCAACTTGCTGCTCCCTCATCTTTTTCTCAATCCCCATTCCTTCACTCATCCCATTCATCAAGTTGCGTTTCTTCACTATTCAAGACACTTGTGCTAAGCTGAAACAAGGACCGCCGACATTAAAATTAAAGTATTCAAAATCCTTCCCCAAATTTATTCTCATTCTCCTACTAACTTGCCAACTTTTTATAAAAATAAAATGAAATTTGGTTAAAGTGCGAACGGACGGAGAGATGTGGGATGGACTGAAATGGGATCTTAATCAAGGAACCGCTGATGCGGCGGTTCTTAATCCCAAAGTGTTTTTTTGTGTGCAGAGTGCCCTGTACAAGTCTCTTTCTCAGTCTTCCTTTTTCCTTGCCCAGTTTCTACCACAAAATAACCCACAGCAAATATTATGATAGTTATTCGGGTTACAGCGCATTCAATCCTTCCATTATTCCATTTCTTTTCATCTTATATCTTTTACACACACAAAAAAGAAGAAGAAGAATTAACAAGGTCAACTCCGTTTATGACATTGACTGCTTTTTAAAAAGAAGGGAAGTGTAGTATAGTGAGCTAATGAGGATGCATATTATGGCTTGCTCCGCATCTTTTTAATCTCTTGCCACAATTAAGTCTCTGCTAATCCCTTTTCTTCACAAATGTGGGTTTCAACCCCCCATTCAAAATGAAAGGGGTGTAATGTTCAGCTTCATGTTCTGCTCTTTTGATGATCCCATAAAAGAAACGCCTAGTTGACAGTCTTGCGTTTTTGTGACAAGTATACAGCAAGGGATGCGCCAGATAAGCATAATAATAGGCAATGAAAGGGTAATGAGCACGCGCAAAATGGTTTTGCACTTGATCCTCTACCATTCTTTGGTGCATAATCAAAATGCTTTTAAAAGGGCTTTTAGCTAGCTATCTCGCTATAACATGTTCACTTGGCTGCTCTTCTTTACGTATCCTCCTCCTCATTACCACGATTAAGTAGTGGGCAGGGAAATAGGTGAGCTGCTTCCTGAGTCCCTCTGCAACGCAAATTCATTTGTTAAACTTTGTCAACTTGACCAGCGCACAAACCTCCACTCATTAATTAATATTCAATTGTGTTACCTAAGAGTAAAAAGAAGGGAATGTGGAATTTGAAGTGGATTAAGTAATTAAGGTGGACCGGAAGAGCTTTCCTCTGATAATTGATGTGATGATGGATGGATGGGATGCCGACATGGATTTAATTAAGTGCTTAAACTGATAATTGTCATTGTTGGGATGGGAATTAACGTGCTGCTGCTCACTCAACGAATAAAAGCATTGCTCATCCTGTGCTTTTGAGATAAGAATGTCGCACAAGGGCATTGTTGAAATAATAGTAGAAATGGAAGATTGTGATAGGATCATGTTTGTTTTGTGGTGAGCAAGTAGCGTGCATCTGGTTGTGTATGGGACACGAGGGGTGTGTTGAGAGTGGAAGGAAGCACTTTATAATCTGTAGCCAAGTGGAATGTTGAGAATGTATTGGGAATTAGGTAGTGTAGTAGACAATGTCATCAACCATTTTGCACATTTGTCCCCCAATCCAAATCTCCATTGAATAACCTTTGTATTTCCAATGAGGCTCATTCAAAATCAGCTTCTAAATTAGAAAGAGGAGCTCAAGCTATTCTTCATTTTTTTCTCAGCTTCTCCTCATTCCACTTTGCTCTCTGTCTTGTTGTTCAAAGGATCCCTCACAATCTGTATGGACCATTGTATTTGTGTGTATTTGAGGGAAGCAGAGGGAATGTGACATTGGGCCATCATTGCATTATTGACAGCTTATTGCACTTTGCACACACACAGCTTGGTTAACAAATGAGGAAAGGGGGGAACAAAAGTTGGAGACACAGTTTGATTGTTTGAGGAGAACAAGTGAAGTTGAAGGGAAGAATAGGTGAGGATGCATGGTCCCGTTGCAAGTACAGCAATGCAAAAAAATAAGCAGCTACTCCAACAATTGTTGTGTTTAAACGCACAATAATGAGCATTGTTATTTTAGCATTTGAGCATAGCCAAATTCTCACCCCCGTCGCTTTCTGTCTTTTACTCGCACTCATCCTGACTCACATATTTCTGCCTTTCATCTCTGAAATGCAGAGGCAAAGAGCCCAGGTTATGTTGTAGATGGGAGGAATTATGAGAAGAGAGGAAAGTGGATTTTTGGGCAACGCTTATTTAAACTACATTTTAAAAAGCTAAGAGTTAAATTAGCATTAGCAACATGCTTCACATCTCACCACTCTTATTCATCTCATGCAAATTATTATGAAAAGTAGTTGCGAGCAGCGCAGCGTCACCAGCGTCGTCGAGCAAGTGCCAAGTGAGGGGATGGATGTGTGAATGTGCCATGATTGTGACTGATTGTTGTAGCGTCGTCGTGTCTTAGGCTCTCTCGCAACCAGTATCACATGCTCTCAGTCAGCCACCATCAGAGTTTTAGAGAGGACGTTGCTACTTCTCCTACCCAGCTACCTACTCGCCATTTTGTGAAAGTTGGATAAAAAAACAGTTTAATTTTTGTTTTTTGTTCGAAAAAAAAAAGACTTAGCCTCACGCTGTCAAGTTGACGACGGGGTAAACGAAGCAAAACGCGTCAAGCAAGTGCCTCTGCTGGGGTTTCTCTCGGCAACGAGACGAGATATTGACAGTGCGAAGCAAGGCTATAGCTGCTTTTGTCGTCGACTCTTTTGCCTCAAACCCAACTTGCAAAAAATATTCATTTGCCTCGACTTTGTTGATGGGACCATCTCAAAATGGGCTAAGCATGAGCGTGACTCCAAAAAGTGACTCGAAAGAGGGGGCAAGGTGAGGGGACACCAACTTTCTCCCAACTCCTCCACTAGCATGCTGTTGACGACAAAGCAGGGTTCACATGGACACCCCCACAATCCTCCTCATCAGCGTCCCCATCATCCTCACCTCCACCACCAGATTGTCGAGCTGAATCCGGGAGGAGGGAAGAAGGGCAAAAGCAATCTGAACAGGAAAGGGAGCAAGTTGACTGTGATGGGAGCTCATCCCCCAGGCCCAAGGGGAGGTGCAGTGCTCTGGACAGGAAGAATGGGGCACGGAAACACACCCACCACTTTACTACTTACAACAGCTGGAGGGAATCGTGCTGGAGGCGCGCCACCACCGCCGCCTCCCCCTCCTCCACCACCCCCACCTCCCCTCACACATCATGGTGGTGGAGCTATTCGAGTGACTGCCCGCAAAATTGTGAATCCAGTGACAGTGAATGCGTTGAAGGCATTAAGTGTTCGTGTGAATGGGGGGCATGGCCCACCTCAAAAGCCGCCGCCGCTGCCGCCGCCCCCACCTCCCCTACAGCAAATACTATATAACACGGGAGGTTCTTCGGGTTCTTGCTGCTCCTGCTGCTACTACTGCTGCTGCGATGGACTGGAGGGTCCCCAAGTGCTCATGAATGGCGGAGAGCCAAGGAAGAATAGTAGTCAGCAGTTGAGTGGAGGTATGGGTCCGTGCCCTGGATGTAGCTGCACCTGCCCCACCACACCAGGAGGAGTAGGAGGAGGGGGTGGTCGCATGGGTGTGGTGAAAAGTAAAAACTCTAAAAATGGAAAGAATTGTGCGCAGTTTGTTGGGAACAATGCTCATGTGACGAATCATCATCAGACTGCTCGTGGCCAGAGTCATCCGCAGAACAGGCGTCGTCGCTCCAGATCCCGGTCTCGGGAAACGTTGCTGAGTAGCACGACGACGACAGCGAGCGCCAGTTGTCGCCACAGTCAGTCCGTGATTGACTTGACTAGGCTGATCCTTTCAGAACAAGTATGAGCATTACAACAATAAACATCCTATTTTAACATGTACAAATCATGCAAGCCAGAGCATGATATTGGTAGTACTGGAGTAAGTAGTCCACGCCCTCCACTCTCCTCCACTCTCCTCCTTAATCTCTCATCTTTCAATGCACATTCCAGATACACAAGCGACTCCCCGGTTTATTTATCCAAAAATAATGGGGGCAGCAAGTTGAGGTGTTGTTCGCAAACTCAGGTTGCTGGTTGTAAAGTAAAAGAAGGCATATCTTCCTATCTTTCTCGAGTCTCCTCATTACAAATTCAAATATGGGCTGAAGAGAGAAAAGAAGGAGTGGTAGTAAATTGTAGTGGAGTTGCATGTCCCTTTGTTTGTCCTTTCTCTGCCTTGTCAGTTGGGTAGAATGTATTGGCGCCTCGCTCTACTGCTCACCAACAAAGCTTCAATAATAAATGGAATGAGGGCAAAGACGTGATCCCTTTTGTAAGTGAGCACACAAGCAACTTGAAACATAGTGACAAATTATCAATCCGAAAGCAGAAGAAAATTTAATCAATTTCAAAGACATTTCATTTACATTTTTATGCAAATTGTTTACAAGAGACTTGCTCGACTGAACAATGCGACCTTCGTCTCAGCTCCCTTCCACTCTTGCTAGTCTACTTCATAACCAGTCTACTTTTTACTAAATGAATGTCATGCCTCCATTTCATATCTTTGAAACGTGCTTGTAGCACTACTCCCCAAATTTGGTAGCTGGCTGGGTGGAATTCACCCAGGTAGATGCAGGAGAGTATTCTGGAGAGTATCCAAATGTGATTGGACCACACTGCAACCTCCACTTTGTTTGCTTAGCCAAGCATTACTCTATACGCTCCTTTCCAACTCCATCCCTAATCCCTAGACGTGGACTTGGTTAACTCCAAAATATTAATTAATTTTTAGTGAAATGGAGCCGACTACCAGGCGGTTCTGTTCAAAATCCTCTTGTGGAATCCCACCTGTCACTTTTGAAGCAATTTAAAAGTGTGACGGTGCGGGAAAATGAAAGGGTGTTGCGTTGTTGTACATTTGTTTTGTGTGTGATGCGGTGGTGGTGAGGGAGAATGAGGCATGACAAAAAGAGACGGCAACAATTCTGCACACTTTTCTATTTTGTCACGTTCCCCTTTCCACAGGCTCAGTAAAGTGTGCTGATGAAGAGGTAAAGAGACGCCATGGATGTAGGCCTACACGCATTTTGCTTGGCTTTACGCACCCCTAAACTCCAACAATCTCAGCCACATGAAAATTAGAAAGTGAAAAAAATGCTTGTTTTTTTTCGAAACGCGTGTTTGATGTGGTGCTATACTGCCCTTGTAATAATAATGGTGACAATGACTTGACTAAGATTTGAATGTTGTTAGTGAGCATGTTGCTTGTTGTTGGTTTGTTGAGCAGATTCAAAGCGAAGGACTGGTGGGTTTGGGAAAACCGAAATTTGTGGCAGTGACGAGTCTGGAGGACATCCAAGCTGTGAGATGTGCGGAATTCCATCCCCGAGGCCAAGTGTACGCCGTGGGCTCCAATTCAAAGACATTGCGCATTTGTTCGTATCCGGATGTGAGCTTGGTGTCCGAGAACCAAACTCCAAGGGAGCCTCAAGTGGTGAGCGTGGTGCATCCCCTCACCAATCCCAACAGCACCACAACCAAGTCCCCCGTTGGTTCCGTGTGTGTGGACCCCACAGGGAGGCTTCTCGTCTCTGGCCACGAGGACTCTGCCATTTCCCTGTACGACATTCGCGGAGGCAGACAAATCCAAGTGATCCATCCCCACGAGGGCGAGGTCCGCTCTGTCAGGTTCTCGCCAAATGCCTATTACCTTCTATCCACCGGGTACTTGATTATTTCAACTTAATTATTATCCTAATTATTATCTTAATTTTCTGCTCACCCTCAAACAACCTTAATTTATTATTATTTGGACTGTGTGGTACAGGTACGACCAGCGCATCATCCTCACCGATCTGCAGGGGGACCTCACTCAAACTATCAACTCCGTAACGGTTGCCAGCCATGATGACAAGGTTATCAGTGGACGCTGGCATCCAAAGGACTTTACATTCTTATCCACGAGTGCGGACAAGACGGCTTCACTTTGGGCGCTCCCAAAGTCTTCGTCTTCCCAGCTTTAAAAACGTATAGGAGGCGCTTCCTCAACTTGGACTTGTTGACATCTCCTCCTCTATAATATTGATATTATCTTGTGTGCATATAGTTGACAAATTAAACATATTACTACTCCACATGAAACATGTTTTTTGTAAAAAGTGTAAAAAGGAATGATGATAATCAAGTATTAACGACAAATGAGTGGCATATATAGGAATACAATCCAGTGTACACTTTGTAATGAGTGGGATGTGTAAATTGAAAATAAACAAATTAATGAGTAGCAACCAATTCTAAATGCATTTTAATGGATTGTAAAATAGTCCTCTCCATCTTTAAATCCGAGCACCTTAATCCCAGCCTGATTCTTGAATAAAAATAAAATTGAGTCAACACTCGAGACTTTTTATTGCAGATGAAAAGGAGGCATTCTATCCTCCCTCTTTATTCACTCCGAAATTATTATATAGTTATCACGAGTCATATTCAATTGACTGAATTATATACACACACATTTCTCCTTAACCTCACATATTGAGGAGATACAAAAAAAATAGCAGAGTTTAGTTTAGGATGTTTCAGTCCATTAGAAACACAAATTTAAATAAAAAATTAAAATTAATGACTCTTCTCGAGCGCCTTGCACACATACACATTAATGCACAACATTTTATACCTTTCACATTTTGAACACTTTTAATTAATGCTGAACAGATCACATATTATTTGGGAATACATGAATACGTGGAATACATGAACGAATTTCGAAATTAAAAAGAAGAAGCAGCTGTAAATGAAGTAGCTTTTAAATTTTGTATAATCAAAGTTTTGTAGGTTAAACAGAAAGTAGGTAGACAGTCTACCGTAGACTTGACTTGCCATCAATCAAACAATCAAAATCAATCAATGGCTTTCTACAAACGAGTGGCTGCATTCTTGACACCTTCCGAATCCGCTGGTTTCCGAACTCGTTTCGCGGGCTGGGGTCGAATGCTCTCAGCAGCAGCGGAACGCAAACTCAAGCTTGATGTCGGTACGGGGATTTTGCCGGGAGGCCTCCCTCTGGGACGAAGAAGAGTTGGCGGGGGCAATGGGAGCACGGTAGACATGCGACTAGCAGCACCTCCTCCAACTCCACCACTACTCCCTGTTCCACTTTTCTCTTTGACGATGCGAGCAACAACCTTCTTTCTCTCTGGAATGGAGGACAAAGTGGATTTGATAGTGGTGGGGGTACAAGGAGTAGCTCGACCTGACCTTGTCTTGGTCACAGCTGATGGTAGACCGGTGGGCAGTTGAGCCTTGTTCAACGAATCGACAAGATGAGTCTGCTGCTTCAGAGACGTTTTCGCTTTGTGAAGCTGTTGCTTCGTATCATCCAGCTCGCTTTGGGCGGTCACTAATCGAGTCTCGAGAAGCTCAATCTTTAGCCTCGCCTGGTTTATCTCTTGTTCGTCACAACTGGGGTACACCCGTATGCACCGTTTCAACCACTGAGGCGTGCAGCACACCGGGCACTGACCTTTTAACCTTCCACAAAAATAAAAAATAAAACATTGATTATAAAAAAGAAGCAAGCAAGCTTGAGATGCAGATTGCAGGGATCCACATTTCCACCACACAACCAAAGTACACCTTAAAAAGGGTTTAGAGACTTACATGGCTTCTGAATCCTCTTTGAGGATACGAGAAGGGCGACAGTTTTTCTTGAACCAGTCACTCAGACAATCTTTGTGGTACAGGTGACCGCAGATGGTGGCCACCAAGCAGTCATTTTCCGCTCTCGCTGCCAACTTATCTTGACAAATACAGCAGATGATTTGTGCAGAAGCGACAGATGACACGTCCATTATCCAACTTGACCCCGTGCGTGCGCCTACTCCAATAAAACAATCAAATAAAAGCTGTATCCAACACTCTCTCCAAAATAATGGTTTCCCTTTTGTCGGCTGTGCCTTTTGGAGGTGACTCGGTTGGGTGTGGAAAGAAAAGGCGGATTGCTTTATGTTTGGAGGAGGAAGAGAGAGTGAGGGACGGTAAGTGGTAAAGGATCCAACAGCCAACAAACAGTAAATAAGAATGTGAATTGTGAAGAGGGAGACGCAGCATCAGCCTTCAACAAACTCAACGAATTTTGACGCATTTTATGCTAATTAGCTGGAATCCAATTGCTCCTTTTCTTGTGAAGATTGGCAGAGGACAATTTGCCCAGCAGCACTTGCATTTCATTGCGCATTCGATTCTCCGAGAATGGAGGAGAGGACAGGGAATTCAATCATTTCAATAATCCCAACTTCTCTCTCTCACTATTCTATTCTAAACTATTCTCTCTCATCTTCTCTCTTTGTTTTCCGTGTTTTCTGCTTGACAGATGGAGACATGTACAGCTCATTTCCATAATTAGACATTATGCTGCTTAAAATATATGCACTAGGACCAAGTCGACTGCAAAATGCAAAACATGCGACTAGCTAGATAGATAGATAGATAGATAGATACTTTATTTTACGGTTTACTGGCCTCAGTCATTAATACAATGCAATGTCTGGTATTAGTCTAGTGCAGCTTTCGAGTTTGGTGTGGGTTTAGGTAGGTTCCAGTTGAGTTTATCCCAGTACACCTTATCACAATCAATACAATTTCAACCAGAAACACAATTAATACAAGTAGCACCTTCCTCACACCATCAACACATTATTTATCAACTACAAATATTTCTCCTCAATTCCACCTTGGTAAATTCACTATAGCCACAATTACCCTCCATTTCAAGCTCAACTCATATCATTTTAATTTATTTTATCTTGGATAATTAATTGTTTTATAGGTTATTACTTTTGAGTAGGTAATGATGTCACGATCCCAGAGTACGAGCACTGGAGCAGCTCTGCCATCTCCACATCCAAGGATGACGACCGGGGAATATGGCGAAACATCCAAATACTTTCCAAGGCAGCCAAGTTCATTGTTGGAGGAGACGCCAGGACCAGGATATGCCACTTTTGCCAGTCACTTCTCCAGTCATCTAGATGACACAAGCACCCCAATCATTCCCTCGCTAAACGCTCATGAAGGCCACACCCATCAAATTACTCCGAAAACTGGTGCCTCGCCAGGAAGGCGAATTGAATTTGGGGTAAACCGCACCAATTATGAAGCAGCTGATACGATCCAGGACTTTGGAAGGAAGGGGAGGAAACTAAAGTTTGCGGAGGAGAATCTTGAAAACGGTGGGGTTGGTCAAGGAGCTGGTTCGGGGGTGTCTGACGTTAGGCGACGGAACATGCTCCAATGGGGAACATCAACGCTACCAAAATCAATTTTAAGGAAAAGCCCTACTCCGGAAATTGGGCTGACAAGTGGATTCATCAGCGCGTCATCTGGCACCATTCAGCGTTCCCAGACCTCATCAACCTCCAAAGTGATCCAATCTCCAGATATTACAAATCTCCCGCCATCCCGAAAACAAGCTGCGAAAAGGGTAGCACCCCCACCACCACGCATCTCCGGCACACAGCTTGCTCAAACGTCATCATCGTCAGTGACACTCCCATCTCCAGATATTACGAATGTTCCACCATCATGGAGACAAGGTGCGACGACGGTCCCCAGAAAGGTAGCACCCCCATCACCACACATCTCCAGCAGACAGCTTGGTCAGCCGTTGCAATTTCCGCACCCATTCACAGAGGAGATTGTGATTGAACCCTCCATGGGGCAAGGAAGGCCTGGCCTCAAGTCTGTCAAGTTACGAGATCAGTTTACAACTGCTGAATTTGTAGATCTTTTACTGGATGACAACACCCTTTCCTGGGACATACTCCCTGATCCAGTCACGCAGGTATTTTTTTGGCACAAACTTTTTATACCATTTAAAAAAAATCGTTTTAAATTTACAAACTTTTTACACCATTGTATTTTGTACTGAAACATGATTGTATTAATTAGGCGAGGCGGTTGGTATTCCAGCAGAAGATTGAGTAACTTGGAGACTCGCAATTCAACACTCTTAAGACTCTTCAACAAATTTACAAGCTGACAAACAACTAAAAGTAGGAAAAAGAGAAGGACTACTAGGTTTAGCACATTGCATTGGTCAAAAGTACATGGTAGAAAAATGATAATACTAATAAAAGTATTGTGGGTATAGGAGGTATATTCATCAGAATATTTTAAAACCATTTCATTATAATTAATTTTATTTTAATAATAATTAGCTACGTCTTCAAGTCCTTGCGTCCCCACGCGTTCTTTTTAGGGGATTTTTAACGTTTGATTTTAACATTTAATTTTTTAAAATCTTTTACAAGAGGTGGGAATTGTTATTGGCTAGCAACTGGATTAGTAATTAAATTAGCTTTAAACTATTCATTGTACAAATCCTGCGATCCGTGTAGTCAAATTAGGTTACATTTTTAAACATGTGCTCGTCACGCATAATAATTGTCACCTTTGCAATATACTTGAAATTTAAATAAAAGTAATGATAAGAATGATTAGAATTCATGGTAACCCATTCATTATTAATTAATCATGCTCACACGTTACATATGCCATGCATAATAATAAATAATGTGGCTATTAAATGTGGAAATGGATGATACTACTAGTCACCTGCACCCACATCCATTATCCTGCATCCATCCACTCACCCTGTAGCAAATAGTCTGTTTTAATTAGTTGATTACTCCTATTATTATTGTAAATATTTAATTGAGGTACTAATTGAGCCAGACTTGTTACAGAGTGCTAATTGTTGAGTTGGGTTTTATGACGCGTGCAGAAGACGAGGTGCTAATTATTCACAGAGAGTTGAGATGAGCATGCTTGCCAACATTATTGCTGGCTGCCAAACTGATGTGAGGTGATATATGTTGAGTAGTTGGGTCAGTTGGCGATTCGGAATGAAGTGAAATGCGACGAGGAGGAATTCCTTTCCCACTTTATATTTTGAATTTACTTTTTGCAGTGAGCAGTTAAAAAAAAGAAGTGATGATGTTTTGTGTGAAATGTGGAACAGGATCTTATTACCGAGCGGCGATAACTGTCGCCATAATCGACATTGTAAGAACAAAAGTGGCTGTCCGAAATTGCAAATATGTATAAATTGTTGAGATTTGTTGAAAATATGTGAGGATGATTTGTTTTAGGTGTACACGGCAGTGATCCTCATCCTCTTTGTTCTTGGCACTAGCCTCATGGTTAGTTTTGAATTTGCTGGAAATCAGAAGAATGCAAGTCGAGTGCTGGACGAATTGACTGATGACGTGTTTGGAGTTGTGGAGGTGCCGCTGCAAAAGCGTGAGTCTACTACATGTCCACTTTTTTTCTCTCAGATATGGACAGCGAGTTGAAGGGAAAAGTATGTAAAATTTACAGATCCCAAGGATGTCGCAGAGGACATGGGCGTCTTCCTTATCATCATGTTCCTCTCAACCGTAGACTTTGTCATCTCGTGCATTTTCCTCGACGGCGTCAAAACAGTTAATCATAATAATAATCACCCCATTTCCTCAAATTTAATGAATTGATCAAAAAAAATCACAACCACTTTTGGAACATTGTTGTTCCAAACATTGGCCTTCCTTGTTTTCCAACAGAAAAATGCGTTCAAATGTCAAGCGTGGTTCAACATCCGTCTAGTTATCCTGGTTATTTTTGACATTGTTGTGTTCATCAACGTCATGTACGGCTCGTCATGGTACCGCTGCATTCCTGACGCCATCCTCACCGTGTACCGCCTCCTTGGAATTCTGGTCGGGTACGCGTTCCTTCAGGAGCTCCACTCCAGCAACTCGCCCCACTGCCCCACTCAATGTCAGCCCTGCTATTGCTCCAACAACCAAGGCAATCAGTGCATCCAACGAAACTCGGTCATCAACCTCAGCGGTCGTCGTAAAGAAATCGAGAAAGCTTTGCAGGAAATGCCGATTGTGACGGTGACGGGGCCTGATGAGCCACGACGGTCAAGTGGGAATGTGTCACCTCAGGTGACAATCACGAGGAAAATTAGTGCCGGAAAGGGTCTTCAGAACGCAAGCCCACTATTTCCAGAATGATCATCAGTAGACACAAGGACAAGAGCAAGGCGTTAAGCAGCAGTGGTCATAATTAGCAGCTTTAGTATTTTGTATACTTTAACCACTCAAATGAAAGAACGTGTAATTCTCCTTTGGAAAAATGCGCTAATTGAACTGTTATTAAATAAATGTAGATTTTTAGTTCCTCCTTTTTAAATCCATCTCTCTGAAAATGTAATGATTATGACATTATGAGCCATTTGATTGAGTCAGCTACTGGCTCCGTGCACTGAGCACCACAACAGCATCAGAGCATTCTTCAAATAAAACGAGTCAAATTCTCCTCCTCCTCATGACTTATCTCAGGACAACCTGGCGTAATGGCAATGATTAAAAAGAAAACTATGCATCCTCCAAAATTAATTGAATGTGTCGTAGTGAAACTGGGCGGCAGTACTAGTACTTGCTTTGCCCCAAATAAAAAGCTTTTGATAATAATATTTATTTTCTCCAAATAACTTGCATGTATCATTCATAGTATTTTCACTCTACATTACTTAACTTTCCCGATAGTAATCTTAATTAATTAATAATACAATAATTGTAAAATACTCTGTTTGTCGAGGTAAGTATGTGTCTATCTAAGTTTTCCATATAAAATAATAGCATCTTCTTCCCCGTATTATCTCGCTCCATCCATCCATCTCATTTCCGTTTCATCATCCTCATCTTCACTGCCCACTTGCTTAATTATACTTAGAATAAAGAATATATTTGAATGTAGCTGTGTCACAAAATGACTGTCTGTACAAAAATTTCTTGTCCTCTTTAAAAAGTTGGGTGGACTTTTGGTAGGAAGAGAAGGAATAGTCCTCTTTTATTATCAATATATCAATGTCGCCGAGGATTGCTCTTATATTTTATATCTGTTGACTAAAACTATTACACCTTTTCTATCACTCTCCTCATATATCATAATAATTAAATGTCTGTAAGACTTGTTGTACTATCAAAGTACCATTAAAATGGACAATCAATTTCTGGCTTGTTATTAGGACGACTGGTTTTGTGCTCAGGTTGTGTGGTTGGGTGAGATGAATGATGATACCATGACACCATGATACCATGACAAATCAATCATCCCAACCGCTTAACAGCGGTCAATCCATTTCTGCATATCTGCATATTTGATGATGGAGGAAAGGAAGATGTGAGGAACAATAAAAGGAGCCTCCATCCAATTAATTGAACGCACACTTTTCATTAAAAGCAGACTATACTCATTGAATTGAGAGTGGAAGGGAAATAGAATATATAAAAAGAGGAATAAAAATAACAATGCTATATACTTCCAATAAATGTACTATAATCTCTACATACCTACCTATCTCTAGTATAATAATACTCCCTATTCTGCTAAAAATAAAAATAATACAGTAATTGTATGGCATTAAAAGGATAAATTATAATGTATGCATTCACATCTTCATAACATTTCTCTAATTTCTGTGTACATCTCTCTAAAAAAAATGGGGATTGTGTGGTGGAATATTAAACTTGTTGCCCGCACTTTACAAAAGCATCATCACACCCCATTTAACACGTAATGGCTAATTAGTGGTCCAGAATAGCTACTTGGCAACTCACTTGCATCTTGTTACATTTATGCTTTTTTTTGGTAATCACCAAATCAAAAGAAAACCCCCTTGCCCATTCAAACACGAATGAAAATGTTTGAGTGAATATTATGCTCAAGCTAACTTTATCATCAGGATTAAAATGAGTGGTAGGTTAAGTCTAAAAAATCCTTTCGCTAGTTAACAGTAATAATAATAATAATAATGTTGGTATTTAAGTCAGAGTGAAGTGGTGAGGCTAAAGACTTTCATCTTGCGTTTATTGGAGCTACTTTTTGCAGAGGCAGGCGACCAAGAGTGAGCTGGAGCAGATGGTCAAGTGGCCACTGTGGGAATTGAAGACTGAGCAGTTGAGCTCTCTCCCACTTCCATGTCCACCACGGATGCTGACTGCGGAGCGCGACCATGGTCCATTTTCCGACAGCAGAAGAATGATATCTTCCCACTGAACACAAAAAGTAGGGAGTGATTAGTAATAATATCCATGTGGACCCCTCCACAACAATACCATTTTCTTCACAACTGACTTACTTAAAGACGGAGGATGAGGAGGAGCTTCTAGACCAGGACTCGAAAGGCTCTTCCTCGTTGCTCGAAGGTTTCCCTTGACGTCCCGCCCGGATAAGCAGAGCTTTGGTAACGTCTGATGGATACACTGACGTGAGGAAGCACCGCACCGACATTCTGTCAAACAACCACAACGACATCAAAATCAATAATATTATTGGGAATAATGAGAGGCAGAGAATCCTCGAAGGTGGCTCCTCTGGTTGATCCATTGAATCATTTGTTATAATTGTGTTGATTATAGGATTATTTACCTGGGTATCACTGCCAGTACCGTGCTGATAAGAACTGTAAGCCAATGGACAGGCGAAGTGATGATCTCGTGTATCACCCAAAACGGATTTTCGAAGCCGAGGCAGTTGATACAGAAGGTGTTGTAGACGAAGGCGAAACCATAAAAGCCGAGCACGGACACCAGGATGGACAGCACATGAATCATCGTCTACAAAAATTAGATTAGTAAATTTTAGCATCTATATTACTTTCCAACTAGTTGGTTAGCTATAGTTTGTTACTCTTCCTACCCAAGACTTTGCCTCGATTGCCATGTGACTGAGCATGGAGAACATGCAGGAGACGGTGATTGTCGTTCCAAACTCGAACATCCCGACGTCAGATCCATTGTACGCCTAAAACCACAAGATAAGGCGGTGAGGATGGTAAATGAAGAAAGGAAATACATACTACACTGTAGTGAGTTTGATGGTTGGATTTGAAATGTGTGTGTGTGCATACCCCGTAGGCTACAAAGAAGATGACGACGCTCTGGTACAAGGCGTCCAGCATGTTCAACCAGAAGGTGTGCGGCTGATGAATCAACTGGAGTCGCCCTTGCCTGTACAGCTTGGGCGTTTGGAGCAGTAGCTCTGCTGATGCGTCCTGATCATAAATCCCTGCGCAACAAATGAGACATAAATTGTAGATGGGTGAGTATACCACACCATTACCATCATCCACCTGATCATGATAAGTGCTCACCTATGGCCATTGGAGGGAGCGCAGTGAAGAACAAATTAAAAACCATCAGGTACATCTGATCAATCATCACAGAACCTGACCAACCATTCAACAGCTGGTACCAAAAGATTACAAACACAAACGCCTAAAAAAATAAGGTGAAGGAAAAGTTAGTTGAGCATCAAGCAACGGAAACACAATCATCAAATGCAACCGAGTGCTACTTTACCGCGTTTTTGTAAAAGAAGTAGAGTATCATCCTCGCCAAGCGATCATAGCACCAGTGCCCATGCACCAACAGAAGCTTCTCGAGAAACTTGAATTTGGAAATGGCGAAATCAGAGGCCATCACAGCTTGCATCCCCTCCTTGCCGGAGATCCCGATCCCAATGTCTGCCCGCTGGATCATGGACACGTCGTTTGCCCCATCCCCTGTTTTTCAGAGAGCAGAAGAGGATTTTATTGAGATTGATTGGTTGGGAGATATACACAAAAAAATA
>JAITYZ010002184.1:0-10120 GCA_027744595.1 Paronellides praefectus
TTCTCTTTACCACTGAAATTGTCTTGTTGCAGTCGTTTGCTGTAAAAAATGAATGTTTGTGCGACATGGCTAATGGGAAGGGATTCAACGCTAGTTTGTCTCCTTCTTAATCTTTGTCTTCATAAGTTGTATAAGACAGGTTGGACTGAATACAGAATGTTAAATCAAAATTTAATGTATAGCAGAAGTGCTTATCAAAAGATTAGTAGTCACGGGTTATAAATATTTTGGTTAGTGGTGTTAACTTGAAAGCGCCTAATAAACTAAAGGCCTAAGCTTTATATATATATACTTATGTTTTCAGTTTGTTTTGAATATTCCTAAGCTGACATGAAATGCATATGAATTTACAAACCAAAGGGTAGAACTCTGTCGAGTATTGTTTTTTTCTAGCGACCTATGTAACCATGCGAGTTATTTTACGAGAAATTGTCCACCTTGGAAAAACACGTTTCAAGGTATCCTACATTCCATCCCCTGATCTCTATTTCCTTCATTTTCACCACAAAAGGGGCTCACTGCGGTTGGAACTGTGCAAATGTATTGACAACTTTTGTGTTAAATGTTGGTGCATCACGTGCAACTTTAATGACTTTCTTAAATCACTAATAAGCTTACATTCATCACTTTTAAACGAATGTCGACAAACAAAAAGGCACAAAAAGATCACTTCTGAAATAGACTGGGACAAAGTTTGACTTCAATTAATCGGTCTATGTAAAGGGGTGAAATGGATAACAGATTATATTGCCCCATTGATGGTGTTCTATTTAGCCAACGATCTTTTTAATATAGTGTTTTATGTAAGTCAAAAAATATTGTCCGCAAAAAATATGCGTGGACGCATTGATTAAATAAAATATGGCATGTATTATTTTTTTAGCTGTGGCTAGGATTGCAGGGAAAGTTAGTCAAAAGTCGCGACAATTTATACATATGCTGTACTATCTCAAGTCGGGTTTCGTGTATTTATTCTTACTTACTTTGCATCGCAAGTGCATCATTTCACTGATGCAATTTCTGAAACCATACGAAATTGTCCTGATAATTTTTATCACCCCACAGTGGTAAGTAAAATCCACCTTAGAACATACGTTATTAAAATTATAATAATTCATCTAAATAATTATACACAAAGGGTATTATAACAATTTTTTGAATTTATTAATACTGCATTATTTATATAGACAAGGCGTTTTGTCTGACTTCTCGAGAAGCATCCGGAAATTCTCTTTTTAGCCCTTTTCGAATTTTAAGATGATTATCTGTGTCCATTGTAAGCGTCACCTTCACTACTGAAATTTTCTTAGTCTAGACACTTGTAACAAAAAATGATTGCATATTTAATGCAGGTAAAACCAAAAATGCCTTTGTATGAATTTGGAATTCCTGCCAAAAAATATCAAATAAATGGATGTGGAATAAAAAACAACATCAATATAATTCAGTTTGTGACGCTTTGAGACATTACCACAAAAAATTGTTGTATAAGTATAAATAAATAAAGGAATAAAGTGAGTAATCCTTTAAAAGATAAGCCTTTTTTGGAATTATCTTGCTATTGATCATATTAAATGTGTGTAGGTTTGCAAAACTGAATGAACGCCTAACAACAGTTGCAAATTCATGAAAAATGCATAGGTATGCATGTATAAAATAAATGCTAAGCAAAGAACAATGACATTTTCTTATTGAAGTGTCCCTGGGGGGCATCGTTTGAATGTTGGCGGGAAAAAATAAAATTAACATGTTTAGGTGTCGATGCTAGACACTTTCAGCGATTGGCAATTTCATTAAAGTTTGAAAGGGAATCGGATTCCTGGTGGTATACAAAAAAAAGTAATTGTGGCATTTCATATTGACCTTGTCGTATTTTTTAATCCATGGGAAAACGAAAATGTGGCAATTAAAAACACGACTTAACTCTGTTGCCACTTTACGTCAAAAAGATTCACCACCGAACATGGAGTGCAGTTAATAGAGGGAATTTATCTCATTTTGATTTGCAACGTGACAAGAGTCCATGTCATGGTGACCATTTGGCTCTTTTAGTTTTAACAAAAAAGAGGCTTCTTTTTCGATATAAATAGCAATAGCTGCACACGTCTTGACGTGAAAATTAATGTTTCACAAAACGATATTAACCGTCAGATTAGGGATGCTCTCTATGCCTTTAATTTAATTCCCGAAAAATCAAATTAAAAATGCTACAAGTGAACGTATTTTAACGTTCGTATGTCCATCTCTAAATTCAAATTTTTTACACGGTTTAGTTTTTAAAATATTGTTTGATATAATTTGATATATGTAATTTTATAATATTGTATTAGAAAGGAGAAAAGTTGTGGAGTATATTTGTTGTGTGCAATTCACAAGATAGTCGCATATGAGACGTGGTTCCCTCTGTCTCAAATTCCTTCTAGCTCCCCGCCAAACACAATTCCCAGGCCTTGCCAAACCCAACAACAAACAAGCCAAAAGCAAATCCAAACATCGAGGTAGTGAGAGTCCGTCAGTGAGAAAGACCGGCAGCAGCAGACACACAGTCTCCTCGCCCATCAACCTACTCATTAGGTCATAGCAGTTAAGTCAGCCTACTCATTAGTTCATTAATAGTAATTAAGTCACCAGTCGTTAAGTGCCCAAGTGTCAAGTCAAGTGTCACCCAAAGTCGTCAAATCCTCCACACTATCAAGTCAAACCCATGTCCCTCATTCAACAACAACAATAATCCTACAGAAGCCCAGCCCATCACTAAATCCCAACTGGTCCACAATAACATCATCAACAACACTACCGCTTCATCTAACTTCCAACTCAACCAATACAACTCCCAATCATCAACTCCTATCCCGCTAACCAAACTCATCCACCGTCAACAACAATTCTACCTCATCCAACAAACTCCCAACAATCAAGCAAACTTCAAGCGACAAAAAACCGGAAAAAGGAACAACGAAACAAAAACGTGGAGAGACAAACATAACTGGAAAACATCGTGACAAAAAGGGTCGTGGAATAAATTCTTCTACACCGTAGCCAAGTAAAAAAAATTATAACGGGCGGAAAATCACTGTAAACTACAAGTATGGTAAGCCTAAGTGAAACCAAACGCAGCTCCAACAAAACACTTCAGCAGTTTGTAGTCAGTTTTGTGTGTGATAAACAGGGTTCACGTTTACAAACTTTTATTGTGCTTTTATCTAACTTGCAAAAAAAGATCAGAAAGTTAAACAAATATTTAAATGTTTATCCAAAATGATTAAAACACAATATACTAAAGACTTCCGTAAACTATCATGTTTACCGCGTGAGCTAGTTTGTAAACTTTACAAAAAGTAGAATGAAAAGTAAACAACAACTGAAAAATTTAATATACCTTGTATGCGAAGAAATTTGTATCAGAATATTTTTGGATAATAGACCATATTACAAAATAGACTGTGAAAATCTCCTAAGCGAAGCATTTTAGTTGTATAATGAAGTTTCAATTCCAAGAATACCAAAGTCAAAAGTCAAAACCAATTTCTATGTATTATGTTGTGCAAAGAATTAACACAGTTGATCACGTTCTGCAAGGCCAGGCTCTGCAAAAATATTTTTCCGAAATATTGTCCAGAAATAGGAAAAGACTTCCAAACGTACATAAAATTTGTACATTCTTTTGGACCTTTTAAAGTTATTTTATTTTCCTAGCTATAATTGAAAAATTGTACTCGACAGGTTCTCCGTCACGTTTTGTAATCATGTAATTGGTAATGAAGACCCGATTGAGATTTAATGTAAAAACTTTATAAAAATGTAAGAAAGGGACGAGTCCCCGTCAGTCAAGCTAGGATTTTTGTTGCGTACCGTTTGACGAATAATTTTTTCTATTACTCTTGTTACCATTTTTGGCACAAGGTAGTACAGTTTATGATTGCCTACCTAGACTGCATGGATAATAGCAGATCAGGGTAAAAGTTTTATATTATATCATTGTACCCCATTTCCCCAAAAAATTATTTGAAAGGAAACAAAACTGAAGATTTTCAATTAAGCACTGTGATCCCGCGCATGTAGTTATTGAGATCTCGCCTTATCAACTTGGAACAATTCTTAAGTTAACGATAGAAAAAGACTTGTAATTTAAACAAAATGGATTGTAATGGAAAAAGAAAGTAATGTGCTCTCGTATAAGTATACAAGTTTTTAATTATATCATTCGTAAGCGCTACATAAAAACAAATATAATAAGATTGATAAATTCAAAGTTAACCGTATGGAACGGCAAAGCGTCCGTACTAGTTCTGGTATAGGTAAAGGATCAATGAAACGAGGAAAAACGCCCCCTATGAATACTTCTTCACCACAGACAATACATTTAACAGATACTCATCATCAATGGTGCATTGAAGCTAATTTTAGCTTGTTCTCAGGCACTAGCAAATGAGGGAATATTTGACCTTCTCTCTTCCTGTATGGATGACGGATCAAGTGGATAAAGCTGCTCAATCTTCAGTGAAACTGGATGGAGAAATACAAAATACCTGCTTTCATTATGAAATGAGTTACAGTTTTTCTCCATCATACCCGTTTCCGAACTTTTTGCTACGACGGTGACTCACATTATTTTCCTGTACAAATGGATGACTTTTCCCCAAATTTAAAAAAATGTGTTGCCCGGTTCAGCATTCAGCGTTCAGCATACTTTGTGACTGAGCATATAGAGCTCGCGTAACGAAAAAGCAAGCTACCGCTGTGTTGCACATGCAATAATAAATTAAATATTTACCAGATTATTTTTTAATAAATTCATAATATTTGATTAATATAATTTGATTTATACTCACACTGCAATTATCCACACATGTGAGTTTGCTAAAGTTTTCCTTTCAATTACACATGACAACGGGAGAAACATACAAGTTTGAATTTCCAGATGATATATTTTTTTTGGTTTGTTTAGGTGGCGGAGCTTTGACTGATGTCGAATTTGTTATTGGAATATCGATATGGATTCCTGTCATGACTGTTGTTGATTTGGTTGATGGAGTCGTTAGGTCGATGGAATTCTTGTGGTTACTGGTCTGTCCGTTGTTGTTGTAGTTGTTTCAGCTTCAGTTTCAAATCTATAATCCAGATTATCATTCTGCAAAGATCCATTGTCCTTTCTTTCGAAAAAAATTGCAGTCCTTCATAGTCGTATTCTCGTTTGCAATTATTATTGTATTTATTAGCACTATATTCCTGTCCTTTTGCACGACATGCGACCCTTGTATGTAATTACAAAGACAAAAATTAATAATTTGATACACATGATTGCAAACCGTATATAAATAATTTAAATTAAACCAGAGCTGTATTCCTATAAGACTTAAGTATTTTCTAATTACAAAGCTTATCCTAAGATCATGGCATATAATATATGCAAATCCATCAGCAAAATGCGTGGTGAGTGTAGTATAAACTCTTCTCGCAATTGAATTGGCACTGCAAAAGAAAAAAAATATTATTATTATTATTATTACCCGTACACACACAATACATAACACGCGATGTATTACACACACTACATTGCACGCTACATAATACACACACACATACACACATTCGCATAACAGAGTTTGCAAGTAAATTGTGCAAAAAAATCATTATCATAATTATGGTGATAAAGCAGCAGCAACAGTAACAGGTTGTCCTCTCTTGGAAGAAGTACAATGTACATATCAAATACATTGTGCGTTACGCTTCAATAAATAAACCCATATGGTTATAAAAAACCAGCATACCTAACCTGCACACACAAAAAGCATTCCTGCATCGTCAATGATTCATCATCATTTCACCTTCCCCACCATCATCATCACCAAACTAAAAATCCAACTTTGTTGGTGTTTGGTTGCATGCATAACTATGCATTTTTTTGCAAATTTAACTGTGTTAGGCATGCATTCAGTTTTGCATACCTACACACAGTTAATATGATAATTAGCAAGGTAATTCCAAAAAGGACTTACTTTTAAAAGGATTACTCACTTTATTCCTTTGCATAAATATTATCAGATTTAATGCTGTTTGGAAGTATTCGGTATACGGCAGCTTCTCCAGCGGTAAAATTATTCCATTGCACCATATCCTTCTGACATTAAAAGATCTTCAAATTGTTATCCTTGCAACATTACGTATTAACTGTGCAAATCTATAACTTTGAACGCATTGAGTAAGTTTCCTCATAATTAAAGAACGAATCTCTAGAACTAAATTTTTTATGCACGAAATAAAAGGTGTATACCTAATACCTATTACTGCATTATTAGTCGGAGTAATTTGAATGACAATTTTTAGTTTTGTAGATTTTGGAGCGGTTAATTGAATACCGTCCAGTGGGCGCATGATATGTCTTTGACATATATGTCACGTCACAATATTTTCTCTTTTATTGTTAGTTTCCTCTTTCGCCCTGAAATTGGACTGCTTCATTCATTTGCCGCAAAACACTACGCGTTGTGTTAGGTATAGCGCATTAGGTTAAGTGATTGTTGCATAGCATGGGTTGCATTTTTGGTAGGCGAAAATATTACGAAAAGCAAAAAAAAGTAATTGTCTTGTGCCAAATTAAAAAAGAATATATATAACATTTAGTATTAAACGCTTGCTTTGCCCTTTCGCCACGACTTTTGGCCAAATTTAAACGCTGCTTGAAACAGCTCATGTTATTGAAAGCATTTAAGCCAAATTTCGTAGTTCTTTCCAAAGATGATTCCTAAATCTGATTATCTGGCCAATTATTTTTATTGATTGATTTTGATTACTTGTTAAGGTGGCTTTTTAGCAAATTGAAATTCATTTTGATGGCCGTTCTACGAATTTAAATAATTCCGTTCAATTGCAAGATTTGCTCTGTTTGATCACATTGCATTTAAAAATTAGGGTTTATTAAGCTACCTAGCGCTTTAAATTCTGCAAACCAAATTGTTAAAGCACTCTTTTACGAATACGAATACGAATTATATGCTATTTAGAGAATATAATAATGCCGTTTACGCCTTTTTCTTGCAAACGTTCTCATAACCTTCGTGCTGATTACCTTTTTAAGTAATTGTGTTTATGAAAAATCAAACATTTAATATGCAACGTTTATTTGGGTGTGTCCAAATATTATTTCGCAACATTACCTTGACCCAAAACTAAGAAATATGTAAGAATACTTTAAAAAGAAAGTCGTTGCAATATTTTTGGCATAAATATATTACTTGTTTTTCTCTCAGCTCAGCAGCAGCATTTTTGTTCCATGTCGCATCATTAAAAGCCATACATTAAAAATATGAAAACGTACATCCATATAAATACATACGTTTCAAAAATGAAGGATTCTTCTTTTAAATTTATAAGCATTTTATTTACCATCTGTCGACTTTTTGGAATGCTCCCGCATACGATTACCTGGAGTGTGCATCAGAGAATGCCGTTCCAAACTCCACTTTTCACAATTTCCGGAATGTATTCTGTTATTTTGACTTTAACAGTATTTGGCCATTCTGCACCTCTTGTTATTTTTATGCTTTTTGGAGAAATAAGAAAGGAAGATAATAAGGAAACGTGGTTTGAGACGATTGATTTATTTCTGCATACCCTTTACAAAACATTGGTGTTCCTCCAGTAAGCACCCTAAAAGTATATCGTTTTGAAACGAGCAACACATTTCCACTGTCATTCTATTTATTAACAAAATAATGCAATTTTGTTGTTGCAGATATGTTTATTTTCTTACAACATCAAAACGACTGATTGCCGCGCTGCATAACTTTTACGACGTTACAAATATGTTATCCAGGCAATGTTACGCCTACGACGGGGTACATACCAACAACTTTAACAGTTTCAGCTACTTTCTTCTTGTTGCCATTTTTGTCGGACTCGGAGCCGCAGATGACATACTGTTTGATTTACAAACTTTTCGACAGCAGGGTAAAAAAACTTCGTCGTTTTATAGTTTTAAAGACATCCATAATTATTCGTTATATTTTTCATGCTAGAAAACTTTTTCGGGACGCTGTCCATCTTGGAAAAATACTTTACGCACAATGGTGAATTCATGGCAAGGTATCTACCATATCACCCGTTATTCTCCATTTTCTTCATTTTCACTACGAAAGTGGCAAACTGTGGATGGAACTGTGGGGATGCATTTACAATCATTTTGTTTAAAATGCTGGTGTATCACATGGGAAGATTTAATGAATATTTAAAGGCTTGCTTGAGTGCACCTGCATCTGATCAAGGTGATCTTGCTCACAGTGCACCAAGAAGAGAGAAATGGCAGACTTGTGAGATTGACTGGGTAGAAATTCGACTTCAGTTTCTTGGACTTTGTAAAGCCGTGAATGAGATTACGGATTACATTGCCCCAATGATGGTGCTTTATTATGTAAATAATGCTTCTAGCATGGTGTTTTATGTAAGTCCAAATATATTGCAAGCATATGTGTTTGTACGAATATTAAAACTATTAACTGTATAACCAATAATTTTGGATACCCTTTTAGCTTTGGTTAGGACTACAGGGAAAGCTAATTACACCGGAAATGTCTTTGTACACTTATATCGTGCTTTCTCATGTAGTTTATCGTGTATTTCTTCTCACGCAATCTGCCTCGCAAATACATCACTCCACAGAAAGAATTGGCAAAACCCTGGACAATTGTCCTCATCATTTGTATGACCCCTTAAATGTACGTAAATACTACTGGGGAAAATGAATAGAATAACAAAGTTTGAAATGAGTTTTAATTCCAAGTTAGGCAACTAGAATTTTTATTAATTAAATGTTTTTAAAACCTTATTTTACAGACAAGACGTTTCGAACGACTGCTTGAAAAACATCCAATGGGTGTTTCCCTCTTTGGCACATTTCGCATTACAAGAAATTTTTTTGTATCAATTGTCAGCTTTCTTTTCACCACTGAAATTGTCTTATTACAGTCGCTTGCATCAAAAAACGATTGTGATACTGGAACCGTAAACAACCTTAGCAATAGCTCAGCAATTTCCTCATAATATTTTTTATCATCAACGTTTTGGAGTAAAAAATGTAAACAACTAGTGAAAATATTGGGCAAAATGCATACTACAAATAACCAAGTTCTATGTTAATTATATTCTTTTTGATCTGCAATAAAAACACTTACATTCAGTATCCAATTATTTCAAGGGGATTTCAAGATTTAATTCCTGCAAAATGACGTATGCATACTGTTGTATAAGTTTCATTACATTGTTTTTGTTTGAGGAAAATGTAAACAACTTCGGCTATGAGGGACTGTAATTTTGTTTATAAAAACACAAAAAACATCGACTGCGGTTAAAAACCCTGGTGAAAATGAGAAGTTCTAACCGAACAAAACATAAGATCAACAGTAACACTTAAATAATTTATTGGTAAAATGTCGTCCAAGTTGAATGTAAATAGTTGGAAAATTTGTCCACATACTTGTATCACAACCTTGAATAATACAAACATATTTAACAAGGTGACAATACAAGACAACATTTACTGCAACTAGTAGCTAACAGGATGTGGCCAACGAAATATTCTTTCCTGCAAAAATAACGTAGCAGAAGGATTATTACGTTTTCTTTATTAAAATGTCTGGTACGTTGAATAAATTAACTTGAAACGTATTATAGCGTGTGTAATTATTATTGGCATCCGAAAACTTATTGTCTAGTCTGCGGTATGGAATATGTGGTCAAAGGGAAGAACGAAATGCTTAAATATCTGAGCTTTTAGCTATTTATTTGTGTAAATTTGGTAAAGTTATCTTCATCCTTGGAATTTAAAAATATTAATGCACTTGGCACATGCATCCCAACTTTGCATAAAAAATGATAAGGGTCCCCCTTGTGGTCCAATATGGTCACTCTACAGGCCAAACAGTTTGACCTTTTGACCTGGTTTACGAACGTATCCTTCATTTTGACCAACATACCAAATTTGGTCCAAATCGGTCAACTCCTGACAAAGTTATCGTGCTTACAGACAGACAGACTCACGGACAAACATGGTGATCGCATTAACTACCTACAAAAGCAAAATTGTTTTCGGTAGTTAATAAATAGAAACCGAAATAGATATACC
>JAITYZ010002185.1:0-11908 GCA_027744595.1 Paronellides praefectus
ACTTGTTTGATTTGAATGTCAATTAAAAAAAGCACCAACTTTCTAAACATATCGGTATACATGATAGGTACATAAACTGTTCATATGACTTATCTTATATGTCTGTACATATATATTTCATTTAGTAATTTTCAGGTTATCACAAATTGAGTAGTATTTGTATATAGATAACAACATTGACAATTTCAAAAATGAACTAGCACCACACCTCAAGTATTAAAAATTCGACGCCTTCTTCAGTTTCTCATTAGCACCTCTCCAATCTCAGCATTTCTCTCTTTTTATCCAGACCCAAACAGACTTTTATGATTCCATTTAGTGTTTTTTATGTGACATAAATTTGTTCAATAAAAAATTTTGCAAGGTTTTTGTGTGTGGAACGGCTAGGATAGCAGGGAAATGCTAAAGGATATATATAAAAGAGTATTTTAATTACCTGTGAAAAAGGTCAATTAAAAAAATGAAGGTCAATATATTTTTTAAACTTTGTTCCGTCAAAGTTTCAAGGACAGCATCCTACTAAATGAAATAGGTACGCTTATTCATTTTCATTTATACTTACATCTCTGCTTGTGCGACGACGTCTTTTAATAAAATCAAGGTACTCGGTTAAAAGGTAGCTAAAAATATTTGTATAACTTTTCAATTTCAATATAGAGTCGTTATATGTAATTGATATAAGAATATAAAACTGTTTTCTCTTTGATTTGTGCAGAGCAGCGATTCACTTGTTCAATCCAAGTTGACAACAACATTTGTTTTTTAAATCAGGGTTCCGTTACAATCCATTCCTTCTTACTCTAGTTACATTACACGCTTTCATACTTTTGAAGATATGACAAAATTGGTAAATAATTTTTACATATTTTTATAGTAATAATTATAATTGGCATTTAAATATTCACTGTTGCGTATACTGCAATTACAATGATTAATAGGTAGTTAAATTATATAAGTATATCAATAATTTATATTAATGAAACCACTACTCAAAGAGTAGTCAATAAACTCAATTTACAAATATTTCTTTAATTTTGGATTATAGGTACAATTAGCTTAATGAGTATAGTGATTATATAAATATATTTTCTTGCATTTTATAGCGACAAGTAAAGTGACGCGTTTGATTAGTCATTTGTGAGGTGTGAGCTTACGAGTACAAATCCTCAGGTTTCCCCCCATTGTTTGTTGAACAAGAAGAGTTGGTTGGCCGCCAGGAAACTTTGTAAAGAAAGTCGTTGTCAATGTCCTTATCAATGTCGTTATCAAGTGAAGGGAGGGGAGTAGAATGGATGCTGCTGCTACTTTTCCCACCACCCCCTCCTCCATACTCCATTTCCGTTTCAGCCTCATCCTGAAAAATGTCAGAGATGGGAATCTCATGGGCACTCATATTCATGAGGAGGGATCCTTCCATGGTTTGCTCTGAGTCTGGGGAGTAGCCGAAAAAGGGGTGGAATGGATGGGGATTAGATTGGCTTTGATACTTTCCGGAAGCGGGCATTTCGCTTAGTGCGATTGTTGTTGTAACTTCGTCGCAGGAGGGGGACGACCGGCTGCCATTCTGATTGTTGTTCTTGTTGCTCCTTGCTCGACAGGGTTGAGAACCGCTGCATGAGCGCAATGTTGTCATGAGCGATCCCCAGCAGCCGTTGCTAAACCCGATTCTCGCACTCCAGAACCAACACTACGACAAACAAACAAACAAACAAAATTTCATACAAAACAGTCCACTTGTCAATTTAATTACATTTTTTTTTAAATAAATAAAGCCCAGTCGTGCAAAAAATATATAACCTCTCTCATGTCTCTTTGTACTCAACTTGTTTATTTCCTCAAACAAAATGAGACTCTAGTTTTTACACTCTTGTTCAATTCTTCTTGCAACTTTTTGTAATTAAATTATATAATTATATACGTGATATATTTACAAGGGCCCTTTAATCATCTTTGTGTTATATCGACTTTTATTATTATTATTGTTAAAGCACTACAACAATTTCGGCGTCAATTACTAAACCAATTTGATAATACACACAGCTCTTTGTAAACACAGTTTCCAATTTATATGTAGTCCACGTATTTTTTATTGTCATTTCCCTTTTCTTTCATTAAGAATCTACGTAAATATATATATATCAATGTAATCTGTGTAGTATAAAAAAATCAATTTTAGTGCTACTCTGAAGTGCCTTTGATGTGTGAACAAAAAGGGAAGTGACGATGATGATTAATAAAAAAATAAAGTCTTTCTTCAACATTTTGAACAGTTCTTCCTTGACTTTATTTTTTATATCGTCAAAAAAATTGTTTAATTTCATCATCGTTACCGCCACCCCAGTTTAATTGGAAAGAAAAAGATGAAACAGAGAGGAATAACCCAACAAAGGGAGAAAAGGCTTGTTTTGCTAAGTGTAATAATGACAAGTTGAGAGGAAGCGAAATAAAATTTGTTGTTATTTTTCTTGTTTTTTTTTGTTTGTTTCCTGTTCCACAACTTTTCATTCACTTCCTGTACAATTAGCACAAGGATTGTCACCATCATCCTCGTCATAATAAGGTGGCTATTAATTAAAAAGAAAGTTGAAAAAAGTTGGTAAGGCAGCTGATGATGGAAGCTAAGAAAAAGGATGCGCACATCCAACAACAAACTTTAATCAAGAAATTGGATATATTTTAAGGAAAGGAAGGAAGCTGTGTGTGTGCTACAATCAGTTGTTCTAAAAATTCTCTTGATCAACTTTTATTATAATGTGCGCAAGGCAACAAAAGACTATATTTTTTACGATGCTCTTGTAACTCTTGACAAAAGACCCTACATTATCTTTTCTGTTGAATGAAGAAAAGGAAGTAGGAAGCGAGTTTAAAAAAATTGGTGTAAGTTGAGGAGGAAATAAATACAAAAGTACCATTCGGTAAATTTTCTTTTTTAACACTGTTTTTTATCCTCTTGTGTTTTACGTGTTATATTTTTTGAGGTGTTGGCATGGAATGTTATGGTTTGTACTTCCGGAAGTATACATATAATTATTTATGGTAGAGGATTTATTTTAAGCTTTAAGCTTACCGGACTTGTTGAGGGTGCTCGGTGGAGCACCGTAAATAAGGCTGTCATTTGGCGACATGTCTGAGCCTCGTCCAATGGTCTGTGGTCCAGTCTTGGTAACGGTTCTTGGGTGGTTGCACTGGAATACTTTGATCGTACCATTTTGTTGGAACTTTGTTGCTGCTGGGGCTGTTGCTGGGAGGATGATACGGATTGCTGATGTGTCAGATGATGATTGCCATGGGGTCGGTTGTTACAACCACAGCCTCCCCCAGATCCTCCATTATGCCCGTTTTGCTTCAACAAATTGAGAGTGTGACCATGGTTGTTGGCGCTGCATTGAAGACGACTGTGAGGTTGGTGGTTATGATGATTATTGTGATTGTCCTGACTGGCTGCTGCTGCTGTTGCACAACGACAACAACTATTTACCCTGTGAGTGCTATTGGTAGACGCAGATGTGGAGGTGTCTGCAACCTCGATAGCATTTTTACGACGCCAACGAACCACGACTCCCTTGCCACCTCGCAAAGTTACTATTTCATTGGAAACACTGTCTCTCGTTTGGTTAGTAGATGTCATGCACATGCGGCTCCCACTCGCTGAGCAACTACCGTTCTCCGAGCATCCTCCCAGCTTACAGTTTAGGTAGGGGCTGTGTGTGCTTAGTTCCACGGAATCATCTCTTGGAATCAAATGCCCATGCGGTCCTACATAAATTAAGTAAAAAAATCACATTTCTTTTTAAAAATTCATTCCATTTTTTAACTACGAAATAATTAAATTTTTTTTGTATGTTTACTTATTACACTTTTTCATTTTTTTTGTAATTACCGTGCTGTCGGAATGAGCGAGTGTGTCTGATTTCACTCTGGAGTCCTTTCCACAGTTTGCTGACGATGAGCGAGTATGCCAGTCCCATGATGCAGAGTGGAATGAGGAGCAAGAGAAAATCAAGGACCAAATTGAACACCTTCTCGCTTTCTTTACTCGGCCAGATCTCTCGACATTTGAATCTTCCTGCGAATGTGTACGGTTATGTGGTGATGTGCCATGATAACGACATCGGAACAAAAAGAAAGACAAAAAAGGGTTGAATATTATGCTGCCATGATATATTATTTGAGTACCCAAAGCATTTCACGAGTTTACTCTGGTGAAAAAAAAACTTTTTGGCTTGCTTGCTCTCTACAAAATACTTTAGTCATCATATCCTCTACCCTTTTTACTTCCATTAAATAAGTTATTCAAACAGAAGTAATTTATTGTAGTGAGAGGATGTGCAAAAACTTTTGTCATGTGCTTTTTGCCCGCAAATTCAGCATCATAAATAAAGTTGTACATACGTAGCTGACATGTTTAGGTTTGGAACCAAAAAAACTTAACTTAACTTTTGTAACTTAATGAGAGCTTTCGAATGAGTTGTCAAATTATATAAGCTGTAATAAAGAAACCGTAGTTTTGTTTGCTGCTTGGTTACTTGTCGCCCATAAACAGAAAGAAGAACCCCTTAGGTTAGATTTAGATACAGGTTGAGATAAAATAAATCAAGGTCGGGAATAAGTTTCTAGATTATTTAAGTGTAATCAAAGTGCTTCCAGATAAAGGAGTCACGTAAAAAACACCGCCAAAGTGAATGCTGGCTGATATGCATCAGCTACGTAAAGTAACCTTCATTCAGATTACTATTATCAAATGTGTGTGTCATGGATGGGGTTGATCTTTGAATGATAATGATGACACTAACCAAAACAAAGCACCAATTCATCTCCGGGGATAATGACGAGATGCGACTAACTTTTATTTCCTAAAACCATAATGAATACACTTCTCTACATCATCAACTCTTATTTAATATTGTTTTTAAACTTGGAGAGCTCATAACTGCGTTAGAATCAGCTTGTATATATTTCTCTGTCTATTGCATTAAATTTATTTGCATAAAAAAACTTGATATTATACTTGTTATCATGTGGAACTTTACTCCATTACTTTTTGTTTCTTGTCCCTCACCATTTCCAAAACTAGCTGTATTTTTTAATTCTTGTGCTAAGGCACATAATAACCCGTACGTACGGATTTATTTGATAGTGGTATTCAAAGTACAAGTAAATCAGTCCTTTTCGGTAGATCATAGTAAAATATTGGGATAAGAAATAGCCCGTCGGCTTGTACAATAATAGGGGTGAACAAAGTATAAAAAGGCTATAAATCAAGATGGCTAGAGATTTTTTTGTACGATTCTTATCCCTCGACTCCACTCTACCATCAGAACCCTGTCATTCATTCAACATTTTTTTTCATGCACATTTTCCACTATGCTTTTTTACTAAAATAGTTTGAAACAAAAAGTTTTTCTTGTTTTTTGTTTTACACTTTTTTTTGCAAGGCTACTACCCCTATGCAATAACGTAGTGTTGCATAATAATATTTTCACGCTTTCTTTGCTCCAATCTGCTGCCGCTTCTCTTCCAACTTTTTGGTTGTTTAGCAAAACATTTTTTTCTATTTTTTTATCATGTCAAAAGCTGTGTTGTATATCCAACGGATAATAATATAAATTAGTGCACATTGCACATATATATCTCAATTGTTGTTTGGTGGTGAGAGCTGAGAAGAATGAATTTTTTATTCTTTTTTTTTTTGTTAAGAGAGTTTTCTGTCATGCAATCACGTGTGGAGTTTTTTGTGTGTGTTGGAATCGTGCTACCACCATTTGCTCTTTCACCACTGTTGACTGGGAGACGTGACATGATGCAAGGGAAACAGCTAAACTTTAAGCTGATAAAATAGACTTTTTTTATAGTGCTGATCCATGTAATCAAAATGGCATATAAAATCCAAAAAAAAGGCTAACCAAACGCGTTTATCCTGGTAACTCATTGAGGTCAGGGGAAAAAAAAGAAACAAGTTGCGACAATGCACACTACTGTAGCACGTATATATATTTTCTACGCAGAGTAACGTGTAATTATTAACGTTACGTGTGTGTACGTGATTTAAAGCAACTTTTTTATCTACACTTTTTAAAAACTCATTTTCAACAAATTTAGGATTTTCCGTTGCTGCTGCTTTCGCATACCCTTTGGTAAAATACAAAACATTTCTTTTATTTCTTTTTTGTGTGTTTTGTCGGGTAAATAAAGGGGTTGTTGAAAGATAAAAATAACGTGCTATTATGTCAATATTACAGTACAAATAAAAAATGTGTGATATAATCTGCTAAATTTATACTATTATTCTTCGGAAAGCAAACAAATACATTTTTTTAAATTTACAAGTTAAAACTTACCAGAATTCCGAATGGGTTGAAGTGTTGAGACGTAAGTAATGGGAAGATTCCATGTGAGTGTAAATAACCAGACAGCCAGTATCATTTTGTAAGCGTGGGACCGTGTTTGCCATTTGCGGGATTGCAGTGGTCTGCAAAATTTAAAAAGAAAGAAAGATTAGCCAATCCTCACGTACATGATATTTAGCGAAAAAAATGGCAGGTGAAAGTGAAGCAGATAAGTAGCCATAAAAAATGTAAGTTAGAAAAGGAATGATTTTCAACATAAATTTGTTTTCAAAACGCTTTTGTGAAGGTCTTGTCATAAAAATAATTGAATGCTCTTTTTTTTAGCTCAAACTACTTCTGCGTTATACACCTGCGTTATGCGTTATGATCCCTTGTAATAATATTTAAGTTTATTATTCAACTTTTTCATTGTCACTTTTTGGGCGGCCCTGACGAACATTTTATTTTTGCATTTCTATCAGCTGAATAAATCTATAGTTCCAAAGTTTAATAATAAGAGCTGCTGCTGCTGTGCTGTTGGCACCCGAGGCAAAAGAAAATATTTATGAGTGGGTGAAGAACAAGTCATACTTTTTTTCTCAAAACTTTGTACGTTTAAGACACACTTAAAAAGTAAAAGCTGCAAAAATAAAAAAAAACTTTTTTTTGCTACTGCAGCTTGTAAGAGACAAGCGAGATAATAAATGTGTCGTTAAACACTGTACCAGATGACCAAGAATATTCCATTACGGCGGCAGTTTCTTCAACTTTATTTTTTCGCCTCAAAATTTTCAACATTGAATTAAAAGTAGATTTAAAAAAACATGATCATTTTTACGACAAGTTTTGTAACTGCCTTGTAACCACTGTTTCCACTCGACATGTTCTACTTACCGTGCAGTGTGTAGTAATTTATTTACAAGATGATTAAATGGAACAAGAAAGTATACAGCCTTGTAATTTTTTTTTGAGAGAGGGTATGTAATTGTTGGTAAAAAATGCAAATTTTATCATTTTAACCTTGGATTAAATTACTGATGAAAAGAAAGATAGATGTGTTGGAAATTGGAATCTACGTACTTCCTCTCTCTTCACTCTTGCTTTATATTATTTTCTTCCCTGAATTCTCATTTATAAAAGCTAGACAATTGCATTGGAAGATTTACAAGTTATACATCATTCCCTCCTCCTCTTGTTTAACACTTTCTCTTATGAATTTATGACCGAATCTATTACACAGAGAAATACTTTGATCTTTAAATTTGCAATAAAAGCAGTAGTTGTAGCAAAAAAAAGAAAGAAAGTTTTTGATCCTTTTTTTCCCTTTCACCACTCCCTACCTTCATTTAATTTGAAAGAGTAAAATAGAATCTAGATCAAATCCACTGACAATAAAAAACCCCAACTCTTTCCAATTTTAAGAGTCCTTTGTATTTATTTATTTTTTGTTCTAACTGCCTTGTTCCTTCAAAGCTTCTCATCACATTGACTACAAAGTAGATAGATAGCTGGTGTTTTTTATATCTTTTCACAAAATGATGATGACCCAGCTGATATTCTGTTCAGGTCCTCTTCTTCTGCTATACTCTCAGCAGACCCTGTCATTTAGAAATGACTCAAAAATATGCCCATATAACAATGGACATTATAAGAAATTAAATAGATTGGAGGAGGCTCTCAGCATGGAGGGGGTTCCCATAATGCTTACGTGCAGTTGTATGGTAGCTGTGTAGTAGTAACCTGTTCCTCCAATAAAAAAAATAAAAAGTGGAGGCAGACTCGAGCTGTTGATGTAAAGCTGAGCGTGAAAGCCTGCAACCTTTATCTGCTCCTTGGAGAACGCACTACGCTCTTTTCTCTTTTACACACAAAATTCTCTTTTTATTATTCCAACTTCCAACTCTCTTTCAGAACTCCACTCTTTTTTCTCCATTTCCAAATCCCTCGGAGGATACATTTGCTCACCATACCACTTGCATTCTTCTTTTTTTTTGCAAAAGTATTTGGGTTGCTATTCCAAAAAAGGAGAGGAAGTGATAATTGTGCTTTATGTAATGGAACCATGAAATGGACTTTCTTCTTCTCTTTCTTTTTTTCCTTTCCTCTTTTTCTCATTATTTGGCTCATCTTTCCATCTTTTTTTACAACTCGTTCCACATCACTACTTTTTTCGGGTTATTCAACCAAGTAGTGTTATCAAGTCGTCCATCAAATTACTTTTTTCATCATTTTTTTCTTCTTCTTTTTTCCCTTTAGAAAAGTATATTGCGCGGGGATATTAATGTAGATATTATTCATAATAAGCATTTAGTACGTGGGAACGTGGAATAAATAATACATTTTTGCGTTTCTGCAAAATATACTTTGAACAAAGTGAGTATAGTAAAAAAAAGAGACGTACAATAAAAATCATACTGTACAAAAACCGTAAAGTTTGTATTGCACTAAAAAACAAAGGCGGTGCACTGATTCCGGTTACAACTTTCCAAAATAAGAAAGTTGTAGAAAAGTAAAGTGATAGAAACAATGAGGCGCAAGGCTGTTATTACAAGAACAACAAGAACAGCTGTGTTAATGACAATATTTTTTAAGATTAGGAATTCAGTAATATCCACTTTGTGTGCTAACTTAAATAAATGAGACGGGATGACAGTACAATAAGGGATATACCTACTCAAAAGAAATAATTTCAACAAGATTGTTATATTAACCGTCCTGTTACGTGTTTGGGAGGGAAAAAAATAATAAGTCCAAAGTTCATTGCGCACGTACGTACCTACATGACTAAGTTTCTATTTTTATACTCTTTTTTTTGTCCCATCTTTCAGCGCACTTACCGTATTTTCGCAAATCAAAGCCCCTCCCTTAATTTAAAAAATGTGCCGCGCTTTTGATGTATTGTTAAAGTCCCCAGCTACTAATAGAGGTCAGGTTTTTAATTGCGGAAATACGGTACTATACTTTTGATTTAACATGACAATAAGCAATATAATGATAATGATGACCAATATTTTATGACACAATTTCATGTCGTTGTTGTTGTCTCTCAAACAATATCGGCCTTGTTGGAACTTGCAACTTTTTCGGTGGATATCACATGTTCCCTCCTACAAAATTGATGATGATGACATGATGAGGATGATGGTAAACTTGTGAGGAAGAAAGAAGCAAAACGGGTAGTTTTGTAAAAATACTAAGATACAAATGGTTGGAAGGAATTTTTATTTCCTTTTCTTGGTAGGTCATTTGGGTGGGAGATGATAGCCTTGTTATTCCCTTTTTTCAATTTGTACGCAGCAAAAGGGAGTGGTAGTAATTGTGTTATAATCATAAAGCAAAGATGGTTGTTTGATAAGTAGAGTAATAAAAAATGGGAAAGATGTGGTCATTTAATGTAGCCATGTTACACGCGCGCTAATATTCTACCATCATCACCACATCAAAAACAGAGTTGAGATTAGAGGGGAAATAAAGCGGTGAATCAACTACCATAATAATAAATGTGTCATCCTTTTATAAACTTAGGATTTATATATCGTCACCCTAAGCTTTTCCCACATTAAAACCACATTAAAAACTTAAACCTCCAAAGTTTCCATGTTCCTAGTTATTTGTGCGTCCAATAAAAAACGTGTGACTTTCGCACATGCCCTCATTTGTGAACTTGTGTCACATAAAAAAAAGAAACGAGTTTGCAGACAGGTTAAAAAACGGGAAACAAGCAGAAAGCTCATTACGTTTACATTTACCATTAGAAATACATTGGCTTTTATTCTCTTGCATTTTTTTGTAAATAAAAACGAAATGGGAATTATATAAAAAAAATGTGCGAGCAACTTACCTACAAATTGCAAAGTACCTCTCCAGTGATATAGCAACTAGCGTCCAAACACCCACCGACACAGAAACAGCTGCAAGAAAGAAAAGATTTCAAAATGAATATTAAATTTAAATACAAATTTTTTACGGCTTTTCCATCATTTTCACTTTTTTTATTGAACTGCATTATATTAGGTATCCTTTTTTTAATTAACTGATTGTCGTAAAAAAATTGAGTAGCAGGGAATAAATTGATACGCAGGTTAATGGGTACACAGCCAGTTTGATGGTAATAAAGTGACGGCGGTGCATGTAAAAAAAGATAAGCTATTATTGTATTTTATGAAGGTGTGTTGGTATTTATGGATCCAAGTATAAATGTTTTTAGTGGAGGAAAAATGTTATGATGAAAATGTGTTGCCACATTTTGTTGACGAGATTCGGTGAAAATACTAAAGGGGGGGAAGGACGCAAAAATAATGGGCATGTATCAAAACAGCAGACGATTCTTTATATCTCTTCCACACATTTACCGACTATTATTTTTTTTAAACATGCACATGATCCACACCCGCACTCTATATACCCTCACATTAATCTCGCCAAACTTCACTATATTTCGTGGGTGATGGTTCTACAAATTTTTGGGTAGTAATAAAAATAAAAGACAAGAGTTTATGAGTTGGTGAGAATTAAATGAGTGTGTGTTGCAGAGTGTGAATTTATGGAAGAGTTGTAACAATGCTGCTGCAGAGATTCCATTCTGACAGAGTTGTACTTGCCCATCTGTCCCAAGGCCAAGGATACTTGTATAAAAATAATAATTATGTACATTTCTCTAAACATATTTCTCTTTCTAAGGTCGTCATCATAACAACTAGGGTAGGAGCATGCAAAGAGTTTATGGACCAAGTGAAGCCCTCTTTTGTACACATTCTTTTTTTATTTAGTATTTACGAAGGTTAAGTAGTGCACATAATCCTAAGAGGATTCTTGTTACAACAACAACAACAACAAGAGAAACAGCACAACAAACTTGGTTGTAATCCTACAAGTAAGTACACTCGTGTGTGTGAGTAAATGGGAATGCAATGAAAGTTGAGCCAATAAACATGTAATTCTTGCATGCACACCAAAATAAATAAGATTGTCTCGAGGCATTTTCATCAAATTATTCTCTGATTTGCAAAACAAAGCAAAAATCAAGGGCACATCATCAACATCACTTCTCCTCTCTTCTTACACTTGAATCAAAAGAAATTGTTAATACGCTTTTATCAACACAAATCTGAATAGATTATTCCTTTTTCTCTTCATATTCTACCAATTTTCCCCCTCCAGCAAAAATCTGCAAAAACTCTACTAGTCCTATAGCTCTGCTTACACGTAAGTAGGTACCTAAGTACCTAAGTAAAAAAAAGAAGAAGCTTTGAAAATTAGCCTCTAAAAATTGGTAGTAAGATTATCAAGGGAATAACCATAAAAAGAATGGAGTAATATTACTTATAGTAAACAGTATTGTGGATAGTATGCATGTGAGCATGTGTTTAGTAATAATAATAATAACCTTGTTGTCTATACGTTTTGTTGTTGTTGTTGTTGTTGTTGTGATCTGATAAAAGGATGAAAAGATTGGAGAAAAAAGCAAGAGAATGTGATTGTGTTAGGCAATACATCGAGCTACACAGCCAGAAAGATATGAGCAAGATGGTTGAGTTGAGATGAAAGCGGAAAGAGTCCGAGGAAAATAATCCCTGGTAAGA
>JAITYZ010002186.1:0-67772 GCA_027744595.1 Paronellides praefectus
TCCTCATGGCCAAAGGAAGCGCCATGCCAAATTTGATGCCAATCGGTTAACTCCTTAGAGTGTTTACCGACAGACAGACAGACAGACAAACATAGTGATCGCATTAACTACCTACCAAGCATAAATGCTTTCGGTAGTTAATAACACGGGCTGTTGTTTTTTTTGAGGGAACAGGTAAATTAGAAACAAAAACAGCGACAAAGAAAACGTGAAGTTGGAAGTGGTAAAAAAATTGACAAGTTTACAGCATGATTTTTTTTGTTAGTATAGTAGGTTTGGGGAAAATGTAGGTACAATACAAAGCAATAATCCTAAAAAAAGTATTCTAAAAAAGTTCTGTAGTCAGTAGTCAGTCATGCAAAGGGAAACCTATTATACATTAATTATCCGCTACATATAAAAAACTACTGCTGGTATAAATGAGCCAATTCAACTGTATTAAAGTATGTAAGTATACAGCTACGACGAGGGGAAAAAAATTTGAGAAAAAAGCAAGCTGCTAATTTGAGGAAAATGGGGAATTCCAGGTAGTTTACCCTTTGCATTTTAGCACCCAAGGGAAAAGGAAGGTAATGTGTATGTGTTTAGGTGGATATGTCGGATGTACATAATTTATAGAAAAGTGGTGTAAAAAAGTCATTGTGAGAATGAAAAAAAGAGTTTACAAAAGGTAAGAAAAGGAGAAGGAAAGGCAAGACGTAGAATATAATTTTACTTGCCGGGTTTGTGAATTACGACACACACATACACTCGTTCGAATTTCCTAATTCTTTCGAGTATTTGAACATTGGGCAAAAGTATGGGATTGCAGTATTAGGCAGAAGCAAATAATGCACTTTGATCATCACACTTTCCATTCCAAAAAGCAAGTTGAATGAAAGAAACGTCTGTTTGGCAAAGTTATCACCATTACCGCATGGATGAACGTGTTGATGTGAGTTGATGATGATGAAAACGATGATATCGTCGGATTTTGGAAATGTTGTTGCAGGCATGCATACTCGAAAGATTTGAAGCTATTATTGTTGAACAGCTCTGCTGGAGTAGATCATGCCAATCAGGCGAGTAATAATATACATTGACGTCATTTCAACAATTGTCTTATTGACAGAACAGACGACAGATAAAGAAGCGAACACATGCTGATTTGACTAAATCTTTTTTTTGCTACAAGAGAAGACACTGACGTGTATGGAATGGACCGATGAAAAGAAAAGGAAATGGAAGACGTTGCGCAAACACTTACAATCTTATCATTCTTGCTGTCACATATGCTTTAGCACAAGTGCTTCTCAGTAGTGAGAAGTTCTCACACATTATTATGTATCCAACAATGCAAAGTGCAGAGCATAATAGTCCATCATCATCCTTGGTTGCACCTCACGTTTCCTGACTGCAAAACAAAAGTAATTCCGAGGTAAAATGTATTTTCAAAGAAAATGACAAATAAAAAACTCTGTTTAGGTCAAAACTCTCACGATACACAAATACAAGAGTTCATTATATCGACGAGGCTGAGTGAATACGTAGGCTGTGTCATAAGTTTGATGTTGCATAAAGAAACATAGCTTGTAAACTAATATCCCTTTACTTTTGCACTTTCCATGCACTCCTCCTATTTAGACAATATGGCACTCTTTATAATTAAGTTTGGTCTGCTTGAAGAAACCCACGCACGCACAAATTTGACAAAAGTGAAAAACTGAGACTCTCGGATCATTGTCCCGGAAATCCCAGATCGGCCAGATCCTTCACAAGTGTGTAAAAGTATGTGATAAAAAGTAGAGAGGTCAGGTGTTTTGCACTTTATCAAAGTTGCCATTTTTATAATCAGGCAAAATAACTACAATACTACCTACGTATGTGCATGTCCATACCCATAAAAGCAGATGGTGTTTTGTTACACACGTCCTCCATCATCAAATCACTGGAAGAACGTGATTATGAGCATCATCCACCCACACACACTGAACTAATGAAAAGCCAAAAAAATGCTAGTATAATAATAATGTGTGTAAAAAAACTTTTGTACAGTTTAATAAGAACACTTTCGTTGAATGTGTGGGATGTACGCATAGAGAATTTTTTGTGAGAATAATAATAAAAGCATATTGGAACATGAAAACGAATAAGAAAAGTGAGAATTTTCTCTTTCTTTGAATCCAAAAAAAATGTGTTATATGGCTAGGTATATTATATTCTAAGGAAAACCCCGAACGTAAAAAAAAGAAAAGTGTAAGCACTATTTTTTCTTTTGATCTATCCACCGAAGGCGAAAAGAATCAGTTCCACTATTCTTCTCTGCTTATTATTTTCCCGCACACTTTTGTAGATACTTTGTAAATTTTTCGGGCTCTCCGTAATAATAATAGCAATAACAAAAGTGTATTTATATTGCTTCATAGGCTATATACAAAAAAAAGTTTAACAAACGCAAGACAAAATGTTATTTCCACAAAGAAAATTCAGGATCTATTCAGGCATTTTTTCAATGCATTCCCCCACATCATTTCCTTGTCCATCCACCAATCCTCCTTCCCTTTTCCGTGGTTGCATTGCTGCCATATCGTATCGTCGTCGTCATCCTCCTCTTTTTCTTTTGTCCGCCATCTACCTCCACCGCCTCTTGTGTTGTTATCCTCTAGGTCTAGTATGGCAATGTAATTCTTTTCTGGGCCATCCAATAAATGCAAGAAAGTCTAATAAAAGCTCTGAAAAATGCAGAATACCACGAGGATATGAGTAAAGGCACGCAAGCAGTCAGGCAGAAAACTCACAGAGAAAGCAAACAAGAAAGGAGATAATATTATGTGTATACATTTATGTATGTATGTTAAAATATATATATGAATTACGCGTAATAATTTTACAAAAGCAACAGAGGCAAATCTATTTCAGTATACATTGTATCATAATGAATATATACCATAATAATAATAACACAATCTGTAATAGGCATCTATACAAATAAGAAATAACCTTTGCGCTTCATATCGTCTTCCCGCATGTTGATTCCTTTAATCCGTCGTTGTGTGTGTAACTTGGGCTTTCTCGTTTCCTGTATCATAAGAAAGCTTACAGTTTATACACGTCAGACAGAAGACGACGCTCGTTTGTATGTAGGAAGATATTTTACACACCAAAAAAAATTGTATAAAAAAGCTCAACCGATACAAGATAGACGGACAGATTATGCCTACAGGCATAGTGGCTCGGTGACAACACTCTACTACTACATATTATAGTAGCGCAACAACTATATATACAAAAAGTACAGTATACAATTTTCTCTACACTTCCGCTTTTGTTTCACAAAGAGTTTCAAGAGGAGCAAACTGCGACACTATCTGCATACTACACAAGAAGACAAGCTTATCTGTAACGTGTATCTTTATTTCCCTTTTGTAATATTACTTACCTACTTCAATATTAGTACTCTGCTGCTGTCCCTCATATTGGGCTATTGTGATAGTGATATGATATTATACCTACCTACTATTATGATCATGATCCTTTTTTTCTTTGCTTATATTCCCTCCCTTTTGCCAACTTTTTGTCGAAATGATTGTTCAATATGTGTATTGACAAAAAACGCTTCAAAGCTACTATATAAGCTACAGTTACACATTTTTTGGAGATGATTGGCGTGTGAGCTTGGTGAAAGTTTTTACAACCGTTTTTCGGTTCAATTCGTTACTTTTTTTTACTAACCGTTCATATGTCTTTATGCGTTATGTATATTCCCGGAGATTATTATTATTATTATTATTATTATTATTATTATTAGTGCTTGTACTCCCGGGAAAAAAACTGGCTCTTGTAGATAAAAATAACTACCTTTTAGGCCCTTATTTTTTGATTATGCAGAAAAAGGAGATACTACGACAAGACGAAAAAAACAAAAGTATATATGTAGCATATTACATATGGAGCGAGTTATGAGGAGAAAAAGCTCATTGGCGACATATATGTGACATGTCGACGAGAGAGAAAAAAAAAGTTGAACTGTATTGCATACTAATATGTTCGTCTCCAATATCCATTTTCATGCCAGCTCTGTTATCCTTTTAAGGGCTAAAGGATGTTGGAGGGGAGCTGACGTTGGTGTGTAAAGTGCAAGACTTGTTAGTATTCTATATATTTCTTTAGGCGCTTATATAGTTCTTTTTCAGCGGTGTATATAGTTCTTTTTCCCCCTCTGTGTGTGTTTTCCTTTTTCTTTTCTGTGAAAGTATCGAATTCCATTTATGAAGCCGGAATTAGGCTGCCCTAATGTCTTAAAACTTTCATGACATAACATTTGGAATTACAAGCACATTTTAGTTCCTCCTTGGAGAGAAATCCCCGTTCACCCTGGCATAATATCTCGTGTTGAGGAATAACTAGTATAATATATGGAGTCATAGGACAGAGAAAGAGAGATAGATGCTCCTTGTAAATAATAAGTAATGTGAGATGTTTTTGCTTTAACTCTGCTTCTTCTTCTTCTAATGGGGTTCACTTTTGCAAAGCAGCATGCATATTATGGGATATACACTAGAAAAAAGGAAGAGAGAAAGAAAAGAGGAGCAGCAGCAGCAGGAAGAAAATAAAAAAAAGTAAAAATAACAACAAAAGACAAAAGAGACAAGATACGCTTACAAATTAGAAGTGAGAAAGAAAAATAAGGAGGAAAAGGAGATGCTCATGCTGGTAGGTTATGAGATCAAACACGTCTTTGTATAATATATTTGTGTGGTGTACACTTTCTTCAAGGCAAAAACATTTTATTATTATGGAGGAAAAACAAAAATAGAAAGAGCTAGAGAGAGATGCCAGCTGTACATATATCATCCACCTACAAGCTAAAGTAGACAAGTAACTGATATTACTTTTTTTTACCTTATTACTAACTAACTACATAAAAAACTCTCTGTGTGAGTCCCCGAAAAGTTTTAGTAATGAAACAAAAGACAAAGATAACCAATCATATGTACATGTAAGATTTTTGCTACTTGTAGAGAGCTACATAAAATGAGGCGAACGGCTGCTTGGATATTATTATTATTATTATATTTTATTCCCAGTAAACAGATGTTTTATACCATGTTATTTGTAATAGGTAAAGATGAAAGTATTTATGAGGAATCTCATATCGTAAAAAAGAGAAAATATGGAATCCATATTATGGATGCTTAGCAGGCAATTAGGTTTAGTTTCAGTGTGTGAGCAACAAGCGGAAGAATCGGACATAGTGTACAATATATTTTTTTATACTCCCGATGGAATCAAATAGAGTTAAGAAGCGGAAGCTAAACAATTTGCCATGCTTTGCTTAAACGATTGATGATCATGAAAATCCCATGTTACGAACAATGGACGGACAGACAAACAAAAAAGAATATAAATATGTAGCCTATACATCCTTCTGTCAATACCCATATCCACAATTCATCACTAAACGACTATAGATGATGCAGTCGACCTATATATAATATGTATATATACTGATATATATGCTACTTGCTACGTGATATATGTATTTATATTTCTGGAATTATGTGGAATGTGTGTCACCAGAAAACAGCAGGCAACTGGTTGGTGCTCGGCTGCTCCATCTTTTCTTTACCAACTTTTTCTCTTTTATTTCTCCCCAATTTTTCGCGCAACGTTGAGTGCATTTTCTTATTACTTTTGTCTCTTCTTTTTTTTCTTCTACTACTTTTTCTCTTTTATTACATGCATGAATAAGTCCATTTATGCATTTAGGTATATTATATGCAATTTGTATGTATACCTCTCTGTCACTCATATGAATGCATTATTTAAATACATTGTCCAAAGTGAAGCAAAGTTTTTGAATAAAGAAATACTGATGAATCTAGAATCTTCAAAGCCCTTTTTACATACTACAGAATATGCAAAAGATTTCCATGTATCCCTTTGTCATCTCTCTCTCTCTCTTCTTTGTCGTCACTGCGCAAAATAGTTTTGTTGCTCTTTTAAAAAAGATTCTTCATCTACTTTCTTCAAAGAGAAAAAAATCTGATTTGATCAACATCTAAAGACGAAGATGATGAAGTGTAGCAGGAAATCTTTTTTTATTGAAATAAGTACATGTAGTAGTATTAGTAAACGTATTCAAAAGGTGTGCTGGACAAAGTATAATAAAAAGCAGCGCGGTGTGTGGATGGAGGGATTGGAAGTGAATGTCGGTGTCACATTACTGGTAAACCTGGTAAAGTAGTAGTGTCTTACTACTTCAAGTACAACACAAAGTAGCATTATATGGCAGTATAGTCCTCAAGTTTTTAGCCGCTGTTACTACTTCCATCTGCCTTGTATACTTTTTTCCTCCTTTTGATAATGATGATGACAGTAAACGCTTATTTCGTCAGATCCGATATCATCTCCTCTTCTTCATCTCAATGCTTTCTTTTTCCTCTTCCAATCATAGCAGGATAAAGAGAAAGCCGATCATCATCATCTCCTTCTTCTTTTAATAGCAAATTGGACTACACAGGACAATAAGAACAAGAAAAATAATAAAAATAGACCTGTTTGAAAACTTTTTTCATATCCTCTAGTCTAAGATTTCCGTTCACCAAAGGCAATAAGTTTCTTTTGTATTGTGTTTTGTTTTGTATTGTTTCCAGCCAAACACAATAAAGTGACTTTTTTGTAGAAAATAAACTAGAAATTTATATAAAAAAATTCCGAGCTCTTTTTCAACCTGAAACTGTATACTTTTGTTTTTTCACTTGCGTCTATTTTCCCCGTAATTTATTATTGCCTGCCTGTGTGCTAGAGGGGAAAATCTTTCAAGAAGGAAGATAGCTGGTACATATATTTGTGGTAGTGGTGGTAGTCAAGTCACAAAAACATACGAAAACAAAACGTACCACAAATATATATATATAAAGTATAGAATAAGATGATAGTATTGTTAGAGGATCATGATGATGATGATGGAAGCGGTAGTAGATTCAACAGCGGATGTGTGAGCAGAAGAGAGAAAAACTTACTATGGTATACGATGCGGTTTCGTAAATATTTAAAAAGAGCCTTTTAACTGTGAATGCTTTTTTGCTCTCTCGAAAAGGTGTGTTCGCTCCTCTCTGTTTCGCCGTTTCTTACGTCATGACTTTGATAACAAAAATAAGATACTTTTGCTGAGCTGAACATTTTGAATGTGTTAAGACAAGAGGAAATTGAGAAGGGAAAAAAGCAATAATAAAACACTATGAAAACTACCAACAAAATACGTGNAGACAAGAGGAAATAGAGAAGGGGAAAAAGCAATAATAAAACACTATGAAAACTACCAACAAAATACGTGGAAAAAGGCAAAAAAATACAGGAGGAATTAGGAATTTGGAGGAGAGAAAAAGGAACAAGTAAAAAAAATTGTTTCTTTTTTTGGTGAGGAGGAACTTGGAGGAAGATGAGATAAAAGAGTAGAGATATGTCTTGGCTTGATGGGGAAATGGACAAAAAGAAATGAATGGGATGGGGGTCAAAAGTCAAAAGAGAAAAAGTGGACAAAAAATATATATCTAAAAATGGCTTCTTTTTTCGATTCAATTTCAATGTTGCAAGGTTGCCTTTTGACTTGTAAATTGAAAGAAAAGTGGAAGAGATAGAAATACCAAAAAAATAACAAATGTTTCCGGACATTTTACATTTTAAAACGTAAAAGGTTAGCTTGGTTGTTTAAAATAAGTCAAAATTACACGCCGTTGGAAAGAATGATTAATTAAGAGATTGACACAAAAGTTTTGAACGTACGCGTATGTGTGATCGCATGTAAATGGAGTCGTTTCAGTTTTCAAAACAAAATCCGAAGGAAAGAATTATTAATTTAAAAAAAGTTATTTAAAGAATTGGTGTACTATTTTTTTGTATCATTACAGGCGGTGGAGTTGGTGACTGTGAGGTGGTGAATTCTGAAAAGGAAGTAATAGCTTTGGTACAGAAACACTTGTCCACAATTTCCTTACTGGAGAACTTGTCCCGTAGCGAAGTTTTAACGGTTGAAACAGACTCTCCAGATCGTAGTAGTGATGATGTAAGTTTTCGTATTATTATTGCTTGTGCACTAAATAACGCTGTTGGTTGTGTGTTGAAATTGCTGAAATTACCACAAAAGACTTTTGAGATTAATTGAGATGGGTTTTAATATTTGATGATGAGCAGAGATCTCTGATGCCAATATCATGTCCGCCCACTGAGGAGGTAGCTGCCGTGACCAACGTCCGTGTCGGACTCTTCCAACCAAATACGCTTGAAATCGTGTCTAGAGGAAGATACTCTGACTCACGTGCCATGGATTTCCGCTGGGAAACTTGTGATAGTAGTAGTTTGACAAATAAAAGTAGTACAAATAACGCTACTTCTTCAAATACTGGATCAACCAGAGGGGACGACAATGAGTCAACAGTAGTAGCACAATATAATTACAGAGTATGTAAAAAAAGCTAAAGCTTTTTTATTTTGATACAAATACAAGCAAGAGGAAAAGGTCAAAAGTTGATTTTCTCTTCTGTATCTTCCATCTTTCCTCTCTCATTTTCTCATCCAATTTAACTTAATGAATTCTAAATGGCAAAGAGTTACTTTTCTCACCATGTAATGTTTCTTGTTTGTAGATAGTGAACCATGCTTCAGTCACAGTGGCGGAAATCTTTTTACGACGAAACTCATCCCGTGCCCTAGTCCGATTTGTTGGGGAACAACACCTTTCTCCTGTACAGATTGCTGTCATTTTTGGAGGATTGTCTTTCCTTGTACGTGCTCATACCATGTATATTTAGTACATATCATAAAAGTTTCCATGATGTATTAGGTATATTATGAACGTTACATAATATTGCGTGGATAGAATCAGAATCTTATTCATCTTGTCACGTTGTGAGAGTCTAAAATGTCTCTTTGTGCCATTTCCCAAGAGAGAGTCTCCATTTTTTCTCTCTTCTACTTACTTGATTCTATTTTTTATTATGCTCTTTCACTATCCGTAAAAAACTTTACTTACTGTATCAAATAATAAAAAAACAACCGAATTAAGCCACCTCCTTTTTTTAGTAGTATGCTTTCACTCATTATTACGATCCTTTGAAAAGGGATAAAGATGAAAGCTTTTTTCCGAGTCATGGCATTAATATATGAGAAATATAGTGACAAGGTATATGCGGATTGAATAGAGCCAAGTGGAGTGCAAGTGGAGGGACATTGTCGATGACGATGATGAAATAAAAAGGGAAACAAGTTACTATATGCTCCTTGTGAAAAATGGATTAGCTTGTCTAAAGTGTCACTATATTCCGGTCTTCCTTTTTTGCCCTTTTCAAACTGTATGAAAGTTAATGCATAATGTATGTAGGCATGTCACCATCTATTCCACTCTCTCTCGATTTTACTAACCTCATAATAATTTTTTTGTTCTCTACAGGTGCTGGCGGTGAAAAAACAAAGGAGTTTGGTCAGACTCGCTACGCTTCTGCTCTTTCTCAGCCTCATCATTGCAGTTGTTGTGTTAATCTCCATTTGCGTACCATAAAACGTATGCCTATATAAAGTCTTTGTCATTTAGCATATTATCTTATCTTTGGATCAAGAATTTTGCTGCAGATGGTTGAGACAAATACCTCTTTGCCGTCATTGCTATCATCAATTATGTACGTATTAAAACATTTGTCATATTTCACTGTGTCTACCTCTGATCATTAATAATTTGTTGCATGATTCTCCAACTAACACCATACATTATCGTAATGAGAGGTAACATCTTACGAGCAGTTAATAATACCTACTATGTACATATGTATATTATTTTTTGGACATCCCTCATCTACTCTACCATATACATCATCATTCCAGAGTTCCAACAAACAAAAGTGAGTACGTACAGAGAACTTGGAGAAACAGATCGACATGAGTTATGCTTGGCATGAAATGCCCGAAAACAACTATAGTTTACTTGTGATTACATCCCGCAGATGATCTGTTATTATATTCTCCAATTTCCTAAACTGAACAAAGGAGGAGGAACAAACAAGACTCTGAAAACAACAAGTTTACATTTACGCACATATAACAAAAAAACAACTGCCTTCCTGGATCTGCTTGTTTACCAGGGGAGGGGGAGAGAACCAGATGAAAGCAAACGAGTACGTGACATGCTGGTTAAACTTAACTTGGATAACAGAGATAGTTTGAGAGGAGCCATCATTGTAGTCATCATCTTATATATGATGCTTCTATAGAGTAAGATGACTTTCCATCAAGAAAAAGAGGAAATACACATATCTACTAAGGTTTCCTACACGGAAAAGGGACCATTTACAAAGTGTGTCGACGATGATGACTGCAATGATGAAAGAAAAAAGTCGTTTGTCAACATAGCAGCAAGTAATATTTCATGTTGCGTGTGTATGCAGCACTTACCCAAACCGAGTTTTTTTTTGGAAGAACATGTCGACGAGACGCCAATGATCATATCATATCGTTCAAGTTGTTGGAATTTTTGAAGAGCATTTCATCCGCAAATCACGTACAGACGTACAGAGCCACAACAACCCAACTACCACACACAGCATAAATCGTAGTCCATCATCATATTACATTATATACGTGTGCGTACATGATGAAAACACAACCGAAAAAAAAGAAGACGGTGAGAAGAACGATGATGTTGATAGATTTCTTCCTACCAAAAGTCTACAAGCAGCACACTCGTATAAATAAGTCACAGAAGTAGAAAAAATTCACCTAGCAGCAGGCCGGAAGAAGCAGCATCCTTATTTCATCCTGGTATATGAGCGTCCCTTACTACGATAAGCATACTTTTTACTCTTCTGATCACTCTCTCTATACTTTTCAACTTTCCTCTCTTTCTCCGCAAAGTTGATTCCACTTTCATTTTATGCACGTGATGCCGATGCCACACTATTACCTTTTATCACAGTTCTTCGTATCCATTAATATTGTTCTCCATATATTCTCTTTTCATGAATCCGAAAAGATGCCAAGTTAGTATAGTAGCTATATATACATATGTATGTACCATTCAATATAATTATAATATGTATATTAGGTTTTTTTGAAAACTTTAAAGCAACTTCTTAAAATATGTACATATATACTTGTGATTAGTTTATGATATTCTATCCTAAATAATATTAGTATAATGATGTTCAATAAAAGTGCTTAATGCACTATATATTTATTGTTATGTTATCAAACAAAAACTTACAGATGTATGTATATGTACAATATATGTACAATATATTAAGCTGCATTCTAGCCATCTTATCTACATCATGATGGTACACATACTCGTTATATTTCACGACAAAGTATGTCAATTGAGATACGTACGTCATCTCTAAATATTATAATAATAGGTTATATATTATATATTTAAAACATATATTTATTTGTGAATACAACGTACATAAACACACAAAGCTTTTTACATTATCAATCTTATACGTATAAAAACCGAATTGTTTAAAATTTATATATATATTAAAAAATATTATTAGGTATAATGCAACTTTTACTGTAAATCTTTTGTGTGCATTTTAAATGTTATAAATATATATATATACGTATCAATAAAACGTGTCATAAAAAGTTTCTGGTTAATATATATGGAGTCATTTGCAGCGAAATATTTCATTTTATACGTGTGTACGTTCTTTTAATATATTAATGTATTATGAATTAAACATAATATCCATCTATCATGTTTTTGTTTCATTCCATTTGGGTAGAAGGAGGAGGTGCAAGCAAAAGCATAACACTTCATCGAGTGCAAAACTTTTTTCATAAAAATAAGTATGATAGTTTTCAAAAAGTTAGTTGAGCCAGTCAAAAGGTGCACACCTGCTACCAATTCTCTCCACTCTACTGACTCGCCGTTGCTCTTCAAACGTCGTCACAATATGTATACCTATATATATTGTACCGTGTTTTTCGGTAGTCCAGTCAGTCACACTATAAAACAAAGTAAAACCGCAAGTAGTATACTATATACTAAAAAAATCTGGCGATTATATGGAACTATCGCTTTACTGTATATTCCCTTTCATGTGGGATCCAAAATAGGGCTCGCCTTTTTTCTCTTGAAAAAAAATAAATTACTTACTTAAAATATATCTCACCGGTGAAAACTTGGTCTATTTAGATAAAAAAAAGTAGATACGTGCTAAAAATGTTTACGAGAAAGCTGGATAGGTATATATCTAAATTAAGCAGCCTTCTTTCAACCTGTCAAGGAGTATGTATACGGGAAAAACGGGGAAAGATGACAGCAATAAATATAAAACAACAGGAAAATTTTCATATATGTAAGTAGCAATATATTGAAATTGCCAATTTTTATGCATCTTTTTACTATGCATAAAGTTTTTCGGGGGAAAAGCATTATGTAATTCAGTAAACAAAGCAAACCGCAGACACGTCATCTGAAATTAGCCAAAACCAACACAGAATACGCAAATTCGAGCATGCCTGCAATTGTGATGAAGATGGTGATGCTGATATAGCTAGCTATAGCATGACTTATATTTTGTTTTTCTGTAGTTTTAATACAGAATATTCTATCCACTACTGGTTGTTATGTTGAAGAAAATGAGTGGTGATATCACCACTGGTGGATGGCAGGCTGGAAATGTCTCTCTGGTGTTGGTGGCGGTTTTGTAAAAGAATAACCTAAACACACTAGAAATATCGAGATTACAACAGATTACGCAAATGAAAGTCAGAGAAAGAGAAAGTGAAAAGCAAGAAGTGAGCCGTGGTGTGGTTGTTGTGGTCTCTGTTTCTTGATGCTTGCTTCTGATATGAAAATGAAACCTCATTCTCTGCTGTCTACCGATTTACCTTTCTACTTCCCATCACCCACCAAACTTAATAATTCACACAGAATCCACTCTAATAGGTTTTTTGAAACTTTTCTGTTTGAAACTTTGTGTATGTTTCGGAATATCCATGAAATTTTGGAAATACTCACAACAAAAAAAGTAGTGCGTACAAGTAAATTTTGCATTCAGGATTGTGCATGGGTTTGTGCTTACCTCTTGGGAATAATATTATGTGACCACACCAAAAAAATATCCTCTTTTCATGCTCTTTCACGATATATTTTTTAAGCAAACAAAAATGGCTCCTTAACATCTTCCCAGATTCTTTAAAAGCACTACTAAACTTGAGGTGAAAATTATTGTTAAGATTTCATTCTATTTACTTCCACTACAACTGTCCTAACAAAACAAGTTTGTGTTTATTTTTATACACTTCTTTTTTTAAAGTGGGACACTACTTTACGCGAACTCATGTCTGTTTACTATGTATACTGCTTGAACTTTGAAGCAACTCTCTAAGAAACAAGAAGACCAAAATCCTGTGCTTTTCTTTGCCAGATCATATCTTCGATCCTTTCCCTCCTTCTGTCTACCTTCAACATAAAATACGTTGTAAGATGACGCACTTTTGCTGTTGTTTGCTTTTAGGGAAAATTAACGAAACAACAGAAAAGTAAATACAGCAAAAGTCAGACGCAAACGAGCAAAGTTGCAATATATTTTTGTTTTAGCGGATAGTGATTCTGGAATTGTGCTGAAACACAAATGATCCAGCCAGTCATATACATTCTCATATTCATACGAGTAATGTAGGTACATAAATGAAAAGCTAGTAGAAAGCTGCTTCCATTGAAGTCTGAAAAAAATCTCTTTTTGTGAATTGCAATTATTTTGCCTGTTTGCTTTTTCTCTTTTAAAATGAACTAGAAACAAATAAGTCATCATCATGTTGTTTGTGATGCTGGTGGTATTCTGATTTTGATGCCCTGTGTTTTTATCATTTGGTATATTATGGGGTCTTGGAAGAAAGTAAAATAGAAGAAGCAGAAATGAAAATGTAAAGAGGAGAGTGATGGCACGCTCACTCACTTTACACCGATCTAATTTCATCCCACATATCCTTCCATATATATATACCTATATTCCCTTGGTGCTGCTGTTGTTGCTGGAGAAAATGAAAATGTCTTTTTCTCAGTCTCTTTGTTCTTCTTCTGGTCTGGTGGCATTAAGATATTTATAAGATGTTATTACGAATATTAGAGCATCATGAGCTTATTCTTACTTTTTCAACAGACTTCATTCTCTGTATTCTTCAAGAAAAAAGAAAAGAAAGAAAAAAATAGAAAACTTCTCATTATTATCACAACTTACCATGCACGTATAGAGACATACACATATGCTTCCTTTTAATCATCTTATCTGTATCTTTTCGTACTTGGAATACTGGGAGATGATATGTATATCACAAGAGAGAGAGAGAGAAAAAGAAGCGCCTTGTTCCATTCCTTCCGTCCATCACAATTAAAAGCCACTTTCCTCACAATTCTTCATTAAGCTTTTTAGCTTGCAAGCTTCTTTTTTCATTTATAGTCTCTTTCCTTTTCCTTTCTTGTTGTCTCCTTTCTCTTTTTGTCGCTCTCTCTCCCTCATAGAAGTTGTCTGAAGAAACGAGAAGCAACGAAAAAAGACAAGATATATATCATATGCCAAGCCGGTATACATTTTACGAATCTGTTCGTTCGCTTACCAGAATTTAATGCAACACCACCCATGTCTATAGTATTTTATTTTTGTAACTGGAAATGGAAACATCAACAGTCTCACCAGCAGCAGAAGCATTACATCACACCAAAGGGATTGAAATGAAAATGTACAACTAAAAAGGGGGAGAGATGAAAGCATTCCATGTGTATCTAATAGCCAATGATTTTTTTAAGAAAAAAAATCTCTGAAGGTAAGTACGCAGTAGTGCCAAGAACTACTTATGTGTGTAGTTGGAGGAATAGGACTAGGACACACACTCAAGAAGATGCACAAAGCCATTCTTTTCAGGTATCTGGGTAATAATGATATAGCAGGAAAACTCATACATCAAAAAACCTTCCCATAGCGCTTAATAATAATTACAGAACGGGATTTAATGCAATGTCGGATCCCATCTGCAAAGCAGATTCTGCTTACCTTCTTTTCTACCTACCTCCATTTCCAGGAATATGGCAAATTAGTACAAGAATAGAAGAAGAAAACTAGAATACAAGTTGTTTTTATACGTAGGAATAGGTGGAAATAAGTAATGAGCCAACAAAATTTTTATTTTGGTTTTTGGTATATAAACGACAAGACAACCAAAAGCAAAAGAAAGCTACATAATGATGATGATTCGGTGGTGGTGGTGGTGGTGGTGATGGTACTACTCTCTGTGTTCTAATTACCACAATAAAAGGTATGGAAGTAGGTGTTCATTTATTAAGAAGGTTTAATTAAGAGAAAGGCGGAATATTATGACGAAGAAGAATAAAAAGTATCTCTCTTTTCCTTGGCTCATTCTTCATCAGCAGACCCATTATTACCACACAACCACATCAGCCATTTTTTGGCACAAGAAGGAGCACGCTGTGCGCTTAATGGAAGTAATATTATTATATAGTTGCTTATTATTAATATTATTACGACTTTCCTGCAGAAGGAAAATGTTGTGGCGCTGCTGGTGGTGTTGTGTGTCGTGTCGTGTATGACGGTGTGACCACATGAAAAAAAATATGGCCAGCTAAAGGTAAGTTTGACCTCGAGTATTATTATGCTTCATGATATATTTACCGCATTTACGATAATAATAAAGAGTATAATAATAAAGTTAATACGAAAAGTTGCCAGAGCCGCTGCGGTTTAATGAACGTCTCTCTATGTGAAATTACCATACAATGAAAATATTAATTATGTTTAGTAATTAAAATGAATAAGTATTAAAATAATATTATGTACTGCATACTATATATTTATATTTGCACCAAATTCATAATTCCACAAGAAAATATAAAATAAAAAGACATGGACACCAATAACTTGAATGCTTTGCCAAATGTATCCACCCCACGAATGCTACACAACAGAATAAGAAACAGTTGTTGGAATGTTGGAAATATATATGTTGGCTTCCGTAATGATCATGATAGGACCAAAGCCACAGGATACAGTGAACTACAATGAACAAAATTGATATGATGCTATAATAATAAAATAAATATCTGATACTGAGATACGATATACTATACTGTTGCGTCATATAAAAATGTACACCTACATTATTTGAATCTTGACTGTTTGTTGTTGCTGCAATAATTATAGCAGCACCCCACTTGCCCCGTTTTGACACTTTTCAATGGACAGCGTGGCTTGTGGTATTTTGATTATAGAATTATTATTATTTAGAATTATAATTACAATTACCACTGCGAGTTAGTGGAGCAAAGAAGAAATGAAAGGAACGTGGATCATCACTACAAAAGGGATTATCGTGTGCATTCTAATAACATGGGTTTGAAAAAATACATATACGTATAATAATAATAATATTTTGTTGGACAAGTGGAGAAAGTAGAGAGCATATACAGACAACAGATGAAGTAACGGAACAGATTTTTTCTTGTTGTTTACAGACATGTGCCTTACCTTTGCTGCAAAAAGCTGGAGGAGACCAGGAATCTGACGAGACAGAATCTGATGAGGATGAAACAACAACAGTCAGAAACAGAAGTCAAAATGTGTCTGACCAGGAATTAACGGATAAAGCGACCCAATTTTTAACCAGAGTAATTTAAAACAAATTTACAATATCCGATCAGTCATTTTTGAAATTTAAAAGGAACTTGCAGCGATTTAAAAAAAAAATCCTTAAATATAGTATTTCTCCAATTACGGGACGGAATCTCCACTTCACATTCCAACAAACTTGAATCACACCATTGTCATCTCAGTGGTTCCAAACAGCAATGGGCTTGCAAATAATTATGTTCTTGTTACCTCAGAAGGGCCTCCCACGTTTGTAGGAGATATCCATCTATTCCAGCCTCAACAGCAGCAGTATGAACAACAACATCAACAACAAGTGCAAGCACCTTCAACAAATAGCCAAGCTCAATATGGAACATTGACCCCTGTAAAAGATCTGTTTGGTTTTGTATCCAAAGATCAAGCTTCGCGAATTTCTAGTAATCGAGGAAGTATTTCAACATCTTCACCAGAACCGTTCAAGGATACAGCTGCAGCAACAACGACCACTACGACAACTACAACTACCCCTTTGAAAGAGGAACCAGTGGACAACATCGAAGACGCCATATTGGAAGCTCTGTCTATTGCTGGAGGAGGATCAGGTCAGCAAAGCTCATCATCATCTCAAGCACAAAATTCACCGTCATCATCGGGTTCATTGTCTCCAGCAAATGCCAATTACCAAGCTTTACTTCAATCAGGAGCGATTCCAGGCCTACCAAATAATCAAGGTGTGATCCAAGTCCCTAGCAATTTTGGCACAGTTTTCATTGAATCGGAAGGTCAATCCACGATTACTCCTAACATCGGCGGCACCATTTTCGTCAATCAAAATACACCTGCTCCACCCACAAATCCACCCCCACCTCCTCCTCCAACAGCACCGGCTGTCCCAAAAATTGTTTACGTGAATCCCTACATTGTTCAACAAAACCCTGATAATGACAACGAGGCCATACCTCCGGGTTCTACTGCCATCAAAGCTGTATCCGGAATCATTGGATCCATTTCAGAAGGGAATTTAGGGACTCTGGTTCAAAACACAGTAAGACTTGCAGAGGCTCCAGCGGTTCAAAACGCAGCCAAATTAGCAACAGTTGCAATACTTCACAATGTTTTCCAAGGATTTAATTGTAATTTGTTAGGAAATTGTAATAATCGGCCTCGTCCTTCTGTTATTGGGAAAAAATAAAACAATTTAAAACTAATAATTTTAAATCTAATTTTAAATTAAGATTCTTAATCGATTAAAAACAAATTCATAAAAATTAATTTTTTTACCATGACACATTCAATTTACAACCGGCTTTATTTATTTGAAATAATTATTATAACAATCATCCATCTACATAGGTACATCAATAAATCCATGTCACTCGCAAAATAAAAAAAAACACGGAAGTTCACGCACCATCTGCATCTCTTCAGCACATTATTAGCTAAGCAGCCAAAACAGCGTTGATGTAGAACCTATCCAGAACAAAGCATACTTACAAAGCATGTGGACGTTACCGTTGCTCCCCCTCATTCTGATCATTATCAATCATTTTCATCATCAAAACAAATTTCCAGAGCATTGAGAGTGGGAGGGCTATGCATACATACTATACATACATACCTACATAAAAACAATGAAAATTGCATATATCAAACAGACCACACAATTATAATTGACAAGCTGTAGGTAATCGTGATCAGTGTGTCGTCAGAGAAGAAGTGGATGGATAGGATAATATACATACCTATTATGAGCCTGAAGTTTTGAAATATTTGATTAGGCATACTTATTACTATTATCAATTGTGGGGGTGGTTTTTTAATTATCTGTGACCATGATAGGGTACCAAGGCCGAGTCCTATCCCTTATTTTCTACATAATATTTATTGTGGTGGTGGTGAGCGTCATAGCGGAAGAAAATGTTACTAGTTCAGATGTTGCGACAATGTTGGAGGTAAAGTCGCCAATTACTCACCATCATCCATCGCCTTTGGAAAGTGAAGAGTTTCGAATTTGGATAGAGGAACAGGAAGAGAGAGTGGTGCAGAGAATTATGGAGAAAATTGCCAATCCAAATGACACGTCCGTACAAATTGAAGCAAAAATCGCAGTGGCAAGGGTGTGTGCATAATTAGTATTCTTTAATCTTGCTAATATGAAGGTATTTAAAAAAAAAAGCATTTTTGTCTTTAAATTCTCATTTTAGTACTTGGTTAACGTGACATTTACCGCAATGACAAAAAAGCTGGAACAGGAAACACTGAGAACTGGAAAGAAGCAAGCGTTTTTCCAACAAACGGTTAAGCTACCTGCATCTGCATTACCAGCCACACCAACAGACCCTGTAGTAATGCAAAGAACAAATGAAACGGAGCAAATTATCAATGCCAGTAGTACCACACAAGGACCGTCTGATGGTGTTTTGGTGTTCAGAGGTGACGGTGAGACAAGCAGTAGTACTAGTAGTAATATTACTTCATTGCCATCTACATCATTTCCGCTTGGAGCTTCAAGCTCAATTCCATCATCATTTCCTGTTGTTGGAGTCGAAAGTGCAATACCTGTCTCCTCCACGATTACGGAACAAATTGCAGTAACAACAGAGATGGCGACAAATGAATCAGAGACAACTACAGCGACACCGGCAGCAATGCAAAGGCCCCTTTGGGAGGAGATTCTGAATTTTAACTTTTCCGCCGCTTTAATGGGAGGAGGTGAAGGGGGAGGGTTGTTAACCAGATTAATGATTAGTAATAATAATGGGTCCGGATCCAATCCTTTGATGAGCCTTTTAAATCGATTAAACTTGGCCGGATTTGGCGGAGGAGACGCATTTGAAACAGGATCAGGAGGAGACAGCCCGACTAATGATAATGATACTTTATCGTCAGCACTTCCTGTTGGAATATCAAGTGCGATTCCGGCTTCCTCTACTCTTACGGAACAAATCGCAGCAGAAGAGCAAGCTACAAATAATGGAAATGGATCTGAGACAACGACGACAGCGACACCGGAAATAAACCAAAGGCCTCTTTGGCAAGAGATTCTGAATTTCAACTTTTCCTCCGCTTTAATGGGAGGAGGTGATGGAACAGGATTGTTAAATAGGTTCATGAGTAGTAATAATGCGTCCGGGTCAGATCGATTAATGATGCTTTTAAGCCGGCTAAACGTAACTGGGCTTGGAGGTGGTGGAAATGGGACAGGGGGTGGATTGCTTGGTCGATTCAATTTGACTGCACTAAGAGGTGATGGGAATGGAACAGGAGGTGGATTGTTAGGTCGATTCAATTTGACTGCGTTAAGAGGTGATGGTGGAAATGGGACAGGGGGTGGATTGCTAGGTAGGTTCAACTTGACTGCACTTGGAGGTGGTGGAAGTCAAGGTGGGGGTCTATTAGGCCGTTTTAATCTTACTGGGCTTGGAGGAGGAGGAGGACAGGGTGCCAATATTTTAGCCCGGCTAAATTTCACGGGACTAGCAGCAGGAGGAGGACAGGGTGGCAATATTTTGGCTCGTCTAAATCTCACAGGACTTGGAGGAGGAGGGCAAGGTGGTAATCTTTTGGCCCGTTTTAATCTAACTGGAGGAGAAGGAGGTCCTAGTGCAATATTTAGTCGTTTCAATTTATCATCTCTTGGCGGAGGAGGTGGTGGTGGTGAAGGAATGGGAAATGCTACCGGTACCAGTCTTCCATTCAGCTTCCTACCAGCTGCACCAGAGGGATTTTTTTATCATCCTACCCCTCCACCAAAAAACGACACCCTAAGGTTGTCGCAAATGTACCTCGGTAATCAAATTGAAAAATTAATGGGCAACATCAACAGTACAAATTTGACAGGCATTGCAGAGTCCACTCTAAATATTGCCACACCAAACACATTGGGTGTACTCGTAAATGCATTGCTTAATATTGTGCTGTGTAATCCTCTTGATAGATTCAACGGCAACTGTGGGATTGAATAATTCAAAAAAAAATATTATTATATATCCAGCTTGGTAAATTACCTTGATTGAGTGCCCATCAATTCTATTGCTTTTATTGTTGAGTACGTGTGCGTGAGTGTATCTTTTTTATGACTGAATTCACCTGAATAAAACATGAGAAAATTATAATCCAGCAGATTATTTCATTGACTTTGTTATTATCATCCAGTCACTGTGTTTCAGGTTAATGTCCAGTTAATGGCACTAGATTCCTACACGTATTATTATTATATCTTAATTAAACGGAATTTCCCGATAGCACCAAAGTAGCACCCCCTCCCATGCCCAAACATGTCAAACGCTCGCGTTATTAAACTTTTGGTTATTTCAGCCTTAATTGGAATATCTGCAGACGTAAGTATAAATAATTGTACATTTCACTAATGCTACAAAAAATTTAAAAACGCTGTTTAAAAAAAGTAATTAATACATTTTAACTCAACAACAGGTCAATGGATTGACCGTAGAGGATGTTGATCAGAAACGTGTCTCGCTTCAGCAATTGAAGGAGTATATACAGCCCATTATTTACCAAAAGTATCTTCGAACACCAGGAGATTCTCAAGTTGCACAACAAGCCAAGACAGTTGTCTCCGAGGTAAAAAAAGACGTTAAAAAATGTTAATACACCTGCTGCTGATTTCCAATTCTCCTATGCAACTTTTTTAATATCATTTTTTCAGTACTTGGCTGATTCTTTGGTCAACTCCATTACAGAGGACCCTACCGTAGAAGGAAAAGTACAAGTTCCACAACGACCATCTTTGAAGCAAAGCAACAACAATAATAACAATAATAATAATAATAATAACAACAACCGAGTTCAAGGAAGCAACAACAACAACAACCAAGCAGGGACAATTACAGGAAGCATAACCAATCTTCTTCAACCCGTTCGAAATAGGCCCTCCCAACAGCATGTTTTCAATCAGGTGGACCAAATCATACAAAGTGTGAACGGAGGAAATATCTCAGGAATTGTTGACCAGGCCCTTTTAATCAGAGCCCCGGCTCCTGTTCGTCTACTTGTCAATGGGATCTTGAATGCAGCCCTGTGCAATCCATTTAACCGACTTTGGAATAGGTGTGCGGGTGGTGGAAGTATCATCTTTAATAACGGTAACGCTAATGGAAACGGCAATGGGAACGGTAACACTAATGGGAACACTAATGGGAACACTAATGGGAACGGCAATGGTAACGTTAACGGTAACGCCAATGGGAAGCGGTAACTTTAGTTCAATTTAAAATTTAAAAATTAATTTAAAATTTAAAGTTTTCAATGTAAGTGAATTTGTACCTTTTTGTTTTGATTGTTGACTGTTGAAAATAAAGAAAAGTAAATTTGTAAATGCATTCAGTTAAATGCAGTTGGAGTCATTACCTAATTTACTATTGCGTCATGGCCATTAATTTATATTCAGGTACACATATATGCAATGCAACATCACCACCATAAAACAGAAATATGTTCGATGTTGATTATCATACAATGCATCTCGTAGAAAAAAACTGACCCCATTAACCCTTTTTTCAGAATAAAAAAATCTATAGCCATCTGCTTAATCACCAAACTAATGACAATATTATGACAATTACCTTTTATAGGGTAACCTACAGCTATATGCATCATGCCGATTTTTTCAGTATTACCAACGTAAGAATGGCGACCGTTACTTTTTGGTGGGCCGGCTTTTTAGCCTTATTTTCCGCATTATGTATACAGGTAAAAATACATATAAAGTTATTATGTGAAATTGCAACTAAAACAATAATTGTTGATTGATGTGTTTTTTGAATTGAACTTGAATTTTTTGCAAAGTTTGCATAATGTATTTTTTATTTATGATTAAAACAGGGAGAAGACCAGAAAAAAAGTCAAACTGTGGACCTGACTCCATACAAACCTATTGAAGATCATTTAATGAACCGTTTTGCGGATAAAGATGATGGGCCATTTGAGAAACAAATCAAACAACTATTTACCAATGTAAGAAAATTGATTTTATACCCTCATCTCATGATGCCCCAATCGCTGCTTTTAAAATTTCTGCTCCTTTTCTATTTTTAAAATCCAATTTTGTTGATTATAGTTTATTGTGTCCTCGGCTGTTGAATCATTTGAGAATGAGGCTGGAGATTCATCAGAGAATCTAAACGGAAGAGCAGCACAAGAACCTGGAAATTACTACCCTCCTGTTCGCCCGCAACAGCAACCACAAATTGTCTACGTTTATGGAACTCCTCCACCGGCGAATACTCAGCGAACACGCCGACCTGCAAGAACACGTAGACCTGGTCATCATCACCATGGACACCATGAAAGTAGTGAAGAGAGAGCTAGAGCTACACCTCAACCAGTTGTCCAACCAATTTACATTCAACAACAACAACAACCTCCCTATAACCCTCAGTACCAACCTCAATATCAGCAGCCCCCTTATAATCCCCAATATCAACCCCAGCAACAGCAACCTCCATACAATCCACAACAACAGCAGCCTCCGTACAATCCTCAGTACCAGCAACCCCAACAACCTCAATATCAACCTCAACAGCCACAACAACCTGTTTATCAACAACCTGCAGCACCACCCCCGCCACCCCCTCAAGCTCCTGCACCCCCACCACCACCACAATCAAAACCCTTGGACTCCCCACAAGATTCTATTGTTGGCGAATCAGCATCCTCCTCAAATACTGAAAAGGTTGAAACACAAGCAACTGCAACCACACAAGCCCCATCCCCTCCAATACAAACTGCTCCTCAACAACCTGCAGCTCCACCTGCACCCATACAAGGAGGTGTCCAGCAACCAGGTGGCGCCCCAATATCACCCCCGCAACAGCCAGCTTCCCCAGCATATCAACCTCAACAACCTCCAGCATATCAACCACAACAGCCTCAATATCAGCCTCAACAACCGTATCCACCACAACAGCAACAACAACCGCCCCCAATTCAGGTCGTATATATTGAGCCTAGCACAAGCCCTGGGCCAACAAGACCTCCGACAACTCGCCCAAGTCAGCAGCATGTGTACAACCAAGTTAACAAAATTTTGGATAACGTGGCTGCAGGAAGTATCACAGGAATTGTGGATTCTGCTCTCGGAATTCGAACTCCAATGCCCACAAGAAACTTTGTCAATGGTATCCTCAGCACAATTTTCTGTAATCCTGTCAACAGGATATTGGGTAGATGTCGACCCATGAAATAATGAATTGGCTAATAACAACACATGATGAATTTTTTTTAATTATTTCAAATTACACCAGTCATTACTTGTGATATTCATTATCATAGAATTTAAAGATTAAAAGTAAAAAAGTATTTAAAAAATATGTAATATATTTTGTATTATGAAGCATTTTATATACCAATGTTGTATGTATTTTGATATAAAATTTGTCATTATCATCATCATACTTCATAGCATCCAGCAAAAAGTTTCACTCACGCCTACACACTACTTTTTTCTGGATGTAAAATATCCTTTCATATTTCTTTAATAAATACCACGAATCGAGTTTACTTTTTTTTTCAAACTCCTACACAATTTTTTTGCCATTTGCTGAATGTAAAAATACGTGGATAAGTGTATTTTTCTACACTTTTACTAAACTCACCTCTGGACTGAGAACCATAAATTGGTATGTGTGTACATATCCACCATAAAGGATAAAAATCTTCAGATTCATAATTTCGTACGTGTCGTTGCGAAGCGACTCATCATCTCATTGCAACGTTTAAACTAGTAAAACTGGTACAGTCCGAAAACAACTAGTTTTTTTACCAGGGGATACATATTTGAACACCCTACTTTGGAAGTATTTTTGCTTTTTATTTTCGTCACATTTAAAAAAAATCTCTTGAATTAAATCATATTTAATGATCATAATAGGCATATGTACGTTACTGCTACCAGTAATAATAATATTCCATCAAATAAGTACAAGATTCAAGGATATGTCGATATTATAAAAAAGTGAATTTTATCCTCTCTTTACCAGAACTTTCAGCATTATTTTTAGAAAACTGGTTTCTAAGAAACTTTTGCAAGTACCATTCTCATTATTTGCACAAGTTCTTAACAATGGTAATTTTTTATAGAGGATTTTGAGATTTTGTAAACCTATTTTTGGCACATTAATCACAAGTAGTGATTCACAACCCCATCACGTGCTGAATCTCCCGATGATGCGCTCCGATGTTTAACCGAAGTGATAATTGTCATGACAATCGTAGAATGACAAGAGAAGAAGTAGAGTTACCTGCATTATTTGCTACTTTCTCATCCCTCCATCCAATTTCCCTTTTGCAATGATCAAAATGATCATTGATGGAAAAGATGAAGAGAACGCTGCAAACCTTTTCCTTATACATTTTGTGATGATGATGATACGTAGCGCAAAAAAATATTTTGCACATAAAAGTGATATGCGTCACCGTAAAAAATAATAAAGAAAAAATGCTACACAGGCTTATTCCACTTTCAACCCTTCCACAGCGAATAAAGCTTTCTTTGCTCTCCAATCAGTATTCTTATCTCTTTAATTAATTAAATTTAGAGGTAGCAAAAAGCCATAAAGTTGTTTTATGAATAATAAGAGTTTAAATATTAAGGTAGATACATTTACGTGGTATTGGTAATTTGATATAATGCATTTGAAATTTGAAGAAGTGTTTTCTTAAATATTTAAGCTGTAGTTAAAACATGAAATTAATCATTAACGTAACAGAAACATTTTGAAACAATTAAAATTATTGTGAGATAACTGGCTAAAGTTTATTGCGTACAAAATGGATCCTTTTTTAAATAATGAAAGGTTCTTTTGTACAATTATCTTTTTAACATTCTTCTACTTGCAATTTTGTTATGCTGCTTTCCTCGCAATACGAATCATCTACGCTTTGATTTATGATGAGGATTGAAATTCAAAATATATGTGCACACATTTGGCATTCAACATGTCCATTTACAACTTTTTAACGCCATATTGCACAGCGATTTTTCTTATTGTTGTGTTATATTTTAGCTTCTGTGCAATTTGCTATGTCGTTAAAATGGCCATTCACATTGCAAGGATGGCCCTAGCATGGATTTTTCTGCGACCTATTAGAGCCCTTCTTCTGAATAGGATAGTGCATCGAATTCGAATATAAAAAATATTTTGTGCACAAAATATGCACCTATAATTTAATAAAAAATGTGTGTTGAAAATTTAAATGGTTGGTTAAAACTCAGAACAATGAGACACCATTTCCGAGAAATTGACGTGTTTATTATATCATGGCCGTAAACAATGAAACCAAATTAGGTTAATTGACCATAGGTATATATACGTACAAGTTCAAATTGGATGACGAATTACAAGTTTAAAAAAAATTTAGGTTCACAAAATTTCGTAAAATTCCAGCAGAAAGTTTGAAGTTTTAATTTGAGAGTAAATATCATATAGAAAATGTTATGGAAAGGGAAACATTGGATTGGACAGTTTTGTTAAAAAGTGAAAATCTGGAAGCAGCTCCTGTTTCATGTGTAAAACATGTAAGTGAGCAATATACAAATTATTACTTAATAAATTTTACGTAGGTAATATTATTTGTGGTATAATTGGGGAAAGGCACCTGGCGCAAAAAATTGGAATGAGTGTGTTGTACCTGGAATTAAACTTGTGCTCAGGCATCATGAAGCTTCTCCATCTCGTCGGTCACTGGCTATGAAACCAAGCTTTTGGGTGGGAACCGTAATGGAGGTGCAAGGTAAGTATTTTTGGGATAAATAAAAAATAAAATAAAAACCGGGAACGACCATCAATTTTTTATTTGCTCAGGGTACTTTGCTCTTGTTCGATATTTGGGAATGGGAAGGGATGTTTTGCACGACTTTTGGATTCATTTGGGGCAACATGAGATTTATCCTGTTGGAAAAGAGTCCCGTAATGCCATTTTTATTCCACCAAAGTGTAATGCAAATTTGTATTAACATTAACAGATACCACCGTACATTTAACATTTAAAAATTGAGAATAATTTAAAGTATTTTTTTGTATAAAGTTTTACTGGGAAAAGCACAAGATTGGCGTTTATATTTTGTTGTCCACTTGGCTGGCTGTTTCACAATACCTGACCACTTTTTGGCAACACTTTACCGGGAAACTTCCTCCCGCACTGCAAAATATAAGTAACCAGAATTTCTTAAATATACATTTAGCTCTATGCTGGCGTAAATTCCAGAAATTGTTGTATTTTAAGTTATTCTGGTTATAGGATCGGTGATCATTTTGAGGTCGTTGATAAATACAACATTTCCCAATTTCGAGTTGGCCGAGTGAGCAAAATTGTGGGGAAACGAATGTATTTACAATATGTTGATGAGGAGGAGGATGGTAAAACAAAACAAAAAATCATTGCAAAAATTCATTTGTGTATTATATAGCATAATGTTCAATTATTATAATTTTTAAAAAACTTCAACAAAAGGATTTTTCTGTCATGAGCAATCCTCTTTAATTCACTCTTTGGGCTGGGCCACTTGCGTGGGTCATAAAATCAAAGCACCTCCGGAGTACTTGTCATTGGAAATTAAATCACCGATTACCACTGGTGAACGGGATGATTTTCAAGAGGGGATGAAACTGGAAGCGGTGGATCCACTATGTCCAAGTAGAATCTGTGCAGCGTCCATCTGTAAAGTTTTAGAGTATGGCTATATAATGGTGAAAATGGATTGCTACGATGATGAAAATCGAAATAGTCAGGACATCGATTGCGAGGATCCTTTGGATAAGAGCAGCAGTAGTGGTGTGAATGGCGAAAGCATATGCAATGAAGATAGCTGGTTTTGCTACCACGTCAGATCACCATACATTTTCAAGTGTGGCTTTTGTAAAAAGCACGGGATTCCTTTGGTGCCACCTTTGGGATACGAGCAGAACAAGTTTACTTGGAGTAACTATCTGGCGACAAGTGACGAGGTGGCGGCCAGTCCATTGCCAGAAAAGGTGAATAGGTATAGGTATGTATATTTAAATTTGATTGTTAAATCTTTATTTCATTTAAATGTTGTTTTTTTTTTCAGGCAAAGTTAAAGCATGACTTTAAAGCACCCATGAAGCTGGAAATGGCTGATTTGATGACTCCAATGAAAATCCATGTTGCAACTATAACACGAGTGGTGGGTCGACTGCTACGTGTAAGCTTTGATGGCTGGGAGCCAGAATATGATCAGTGGATAGATGCAGAATCTCCAGATATTTACCCAATTGGTGATTCAAATAGCCAATACATTTTTCTAAGAATTTTATAATTAAACGTGTATTTGTAAAACTATGTTATGTTCCTTTTTTGTAGGGTGGTGCACTTTAGTGGGTCATTCCCTTGAAACCCCGAAATCAGCCTAAAGTCCAAAACGCGTAATTGGGAAGTGACAAAGTTTAGCTTTTGGGAAATCGGAAGAAATATGTTGAAAATTATAATAATACAAAGTAAATGGTAAATTTATTTAAATTAAGCAAATAAATTTCATAATTTTTTGGCATAAATGGCGACCAGTAACAGTCCGACTTTGAAATTTTTGAGGGTGCTATCCGATAGAACTTTTCATTATGGCATATTTCGTTTTTTGCGGAAGTGTCAAACTTCTGAGATAATGGAACCGATGGGTCAACTTTTCGATTACTTTGTAGGACATTTTTTAGTAATCCATACATACTGTTAGGGTCGGTTAGGTTAGGTCCAAATGGGCGAAAATGAGGGAAACATTACGGTGTCAAATGCGCGAAGTTTAGGTTTGCAGAAATCGCTTCGCGATTTCTGAAACCTATGCTGAGCCACCCACCACGACTAACTAGTATACTTAAACATCATTGCAAAAAAAACTTGGAATTTGTTGGTTCACTTTCGTATACACGACCGTGATTGGCAGTACAGTTCACACTTCATGTTTGACATGTTCGTTTTTTCAATTCATTGAGGCTATTGGGAATTTTGAATTTGAATAGCGACAATATAGATAGGTTGATAGGTATAGCAATGCTGAAAATTTCAAAATACCAGCAAAAATTAATGTTTTAGTAAACTTGACTTTCTCCACCACCACCATTCTTTATAGGTAATATATATATTTTAATGGAAACAAAATATTTCTTGATTAAATTTATTTTTTCTTCGTCACACTATATACTATAATATAATGTATATATTTTATAGATATTATGTATATATACAATAATTAATGATATAATAATTATATTTACTTATTTTTCTGAATGTATATTATAATTTTTTTGTAATAATTTATAGAACCATATAATGTCGATTTTTAATTATTATTTTTCCTCCACTTTATTTTATTCAATATTATTTTACCACTTTTTTTCTTTTTCCTAATAAAAATGGTATGTTTTTCTTCTTTATCATAAGAATAATCTCACGAAAAACTTAAAAACATTATAATAATTACCTTAATAAGTATAATAATAATTACCTTAATAAGGATAATAATAATTACCTTAATAAGGATAATAATAATAATGGTAATAATTAAATAATTATTATTCAAATAATAAATTGTAGAAGGTTTTGCTGGGCATTTTTTAAAAATTCTTTAATATTTTTTTCTTCAAATTGTTCTAGGTTGAGTGTTACCACATGTTATTATTTTTTGTCCTAAGTTACTACACAAATACATAAATGCACTGTTCCTGTACACACATTACAAGTTATACCTTCTCTCTCTATTTTCTTTTAGAAAAAATAGTTGGCGTGTATAACCACTCATGTATATCTTGTGTACGTGCGTTCTTATTCTTTTCCTCTATTTTTCTTTCGCTCTTTCAAAATTGATTTATTTTGGAATGGTAAAATTTTACATTATTATTGTATTTCTCTCTCTTTTCTCTCGCATTACTAAAAATTTACAATTAACTTAAATGTTTTAGAATATTTTTTTATTTGTGTGTATTTAAAATGTGTAGAGATAAATATATTATGTAGAGATGAGGAAACTCAGTTTATATTTTATTTTTTGAAGAAAAAATTGAATTTAATAATTTATAGCAATAATTATTATTGTAATTATATACAAATATGGTAGTTATGTTATATATGCAAGTATAGCTTAATATGTATGTAATGCAAATATTACAATTTTTCAAGTCTAAAATTCCATTCTAAAAAACTAACAATTTTTTGTAAAATAGTTACGTAAATCATTCAACGATACATAATAATATATTGTTATTCTCATTAATTTTATTATTAGTTAACTACATAAATTTTTTGTGCAACCGCTATCGTTTTTTACAAAATAAAACCAAGTTTGAAGTTTTGAATTGAATTTTTTATGTCTTAAAATTTCAAAGGAATTTCGTACTTTTAAATTTAAACTGTTCCAAAAAAGAAATTCCAAAAAAATGGATTTATTATAGTAGCACCCAACACGTCTGGTATTCTGGTCGTCATTTCATTTTTTTCCACGACTTATCTTGCATTTCCCATCTAATTTGCTATCTAAACTACACACTAATTGGACTACATGAGTTACAGTCTATAATATCTAAAAGCTTTTCATTATAAATTAAAGGCAAAAAGAAGGAATAAAATATATGTATTTTATCTAAAAATTATCATTATTTTCAAAAGTAAAGGGGCATTTGGTTAGTTGGTATAAATGTGTTTTTTAATTATCATCTTTTTTTGCTCATTCAAAAACCGCGAGGACCGAGGAAAAAATTGTGTGATTTTTTTACCTAAAAAATTGTCATGCATTTTTACTCAGATATATAAGTGCACTGTGCACACTCTTTTGCAATAGAAAATATGGAATGGAATACTTTATTGACTGAGTTGTTTTTGGCTAAAAGTCTAATTAAAAATTGTTGTTTTTTATCTTTGTTGTTCTTGTGCTATATTTATAAATACCGCACATGTTTGCACGGCATCACGTCCATAAAATTATATAAAGTCTATCGATTAAACAATAAATGTAAACAAATTACTATTCAAATTCATTGCTTGAGCTCAGTATTTTATATAACAAACGTGTCGTCGTCATACTTAAATTTTTAATAATAATTAATAACTTTAATTGCAGAGGCATCTTTTTTTCTTTTTTCATTCAGTAATTTAAACTGATGATCATGTAAATTCAATAATAATTTTTAAATATTTATATTCGTTTTTTGTAGATAATTCGTAAAATTAATTATTATTGTTTGTGTAGATAGCGGATTATGTTTCTTGCGCGCTTTTATTTTTGTGTGTCATGTAAACTGAAATGTTGAATGTGTGTAAATATATGTCTTGTTTGTGAATGCGAAGAAAAAATGTGTTTTTTGCTCCTACTCAATATAATATATTCTCATTCTTTTTGTTTCCGATTTCTGCATCTTTCTACTTTCTCTTTTTAGCGACTAGTGTTTTTTACTGAAAATATAATTACAAATGTTAATTTCTCATTTTTTATCTGCCAGTTTTTTTTAAATTTTAAATACTGATTTCAATATTATGTTTGGCAAACATTGTTTGCTGGCAGCCAAGAGAAAGAAATTTTTAGAGAGAGAAATTTATTTCTTTTTTTGTCATCTTCTTTTTCTATCTTTCTTTCATAAAGTTGTTGTAATGTTGTTCTCATTTGTAAAAGGCTACGATTATACGTTGAGTTTGATCTGTTTTCTTTGTATTTTTACTTAAAAATAATGGACAAATTTTTTCTACCAAGTTCGATATTATCTCATCTTCTTCATTTTTTTTACAGAAAACAAACCAAGAGATAAAAGTGAATAATATTACACACACATGTAATAATTAAGTAAGTAGTACAGTTAAAAATACACACACTGATGATGATGAGTCACTAAAATATAGACATACATATTACAATTTTTTTTAAGTAGTGACACTCAAGATTTGGACCTTCGCTCTTTTGTTTTTTTTTCTTCTAAATATTTTTTTATATCGAAAAAAGGCGGCCACTCGAAAGTCGAAGAAACACGTGATTTATATATTTTTTTACTTAAAAAGAGATGAATGGCATGACTTCACTTTTTTATTCTTTTTCATTTGGACTAGTAGAAAAAAGAACATTTTTTTATTTTGAAAAAATGTCATATCATCGTCATATCATCGTCATATCCTCAACATATTTGAAGAAAAACTAATTCTTTGTTGTCGAGTTTTTTTTTAATTTTTCCGATAATAATAATCATAATAATACCACTTTTACCCATAATGCCCTTCTTCACAATTGAAATATATTTTGGAAGTGAAAATGGAAAATATGAAGTAAAAATTATTGTTTTTTACTTAAAATTTAATAATTCGCATATACCATATATATTTTCTCTATAGTCTAAATCCAAAAAGTTACCTAATTACTCTATAAATAATTATTTATAAATCTAATCCTATTTACTATTATTAATTAGCTATTCTTAATCTAAAATTAAAAAAAGAAATTATTACTAATTATATTTTATACGTCGTGTTTTTTTACTTTCTCTCTCTTTCAACAAGGCTACTATATTATCATATCGTCAAACGTCATCATAATAATTGTTTAGGTAATCATATTCTTCCTTTTTTGGGTTTTGTATTGAAATTTCTTGCTGTTTTTTTTTAAATTGATAATACACACAACAAACTCCCACATTTATTTTTTTGCTTTAATATATAACTTTTTATTATATTATATAATTTTTTTTTGGAACAGTCTGCAATTTCCCGAAAATTTATTTCTGTTTCTACTTAATATATACAACCTCTTTTTTTAAAAACTATATATATTTATTCAATATTTAAACATTCTTCCATTCTTAAATGCAACATTACATGTTTATGTAGAATTTTTTTTCAACTTATAGTAGTAATAATATATAATATGCATATTTCCTAATTTAATCATGTAGGTATATAATTTATATAGGTAAACAGAAATATATATATATTCATACCTCTTTTTCCTTGATTTTTGTTAATTTCATGTCTTGTATATTTTTTCTTCAAATTAATAAATTTTTATTTATTTTTTTTAGAATAGACTTTCGAAAGATTTTTTTTACTCTGGAATAAAACATGTGTTTCTTTTTGTTTAAATAGGTTCGATATTTTTTTTTATTTTTAAGTAATAAATTCATAGACATTTCGTTTCACACTTTTTGAATAATTTGATTGATTGAAATTTTTTGATTGAAGTTTTCTTTGATGATGTAGAGATGATTGATGAATGTATAAGGAAAGGATCGTCCCATGAATGATATTTTTAGAAGTTGCTTTCTCTTAAATCCAGGTATGGGTATATATCAAGTAATAATATAATATAATAATAATCTACTATTTTTTTATTAATTATTATTATTATTGTTAACTGTTATTATTCTGTAATAATAGCAATATAATCTGAAGAAAAAAAGTTGTTCTACACTGACAGGGATAATTAAAACCTTTGGGGATTTATTATTTTTTTTACTCAGAATAATGATTATTCTGAAGATCAGGTTAAAAATTATATTAAATATTCTTTTATAGATATTATTTTTTTTAAGATTTATAGCATCACTTCTTTGCTTTGTTTTGCATAATGTTAATCATGCGACAACTTTTTTTTCCATCCAAGCTTCACTGATTGATATTATGCAGTTATTACAGTTACAGTTCTTTTTTAATTTTTTGTTTAATTTATTATTATTATTATTATAATTAGGTAAAATTATATACGAAGAAAACTACTCATGATAATATTGTTGTAGTATTGTTATTTTTGTTTAATAATTTTGGTAACATATATAGCTTTGATTTTCCTACGGCACTAGCAAACTACTCATTTCCTCTGTACTGCCATCTTATTTTTTTTCTGCTCCCCCACTCTTTCACTCCGCTCAGCTACATTTATACACGCTCGTCCTCATTAAATTCGTATTTATCAATTTTAAATATGAAGTACATTTTTTATCCTTTTTTCAGCAGTTTTCTTTTTTTAGTATTATTTGAATCATAGGAATAATAGTAATAATAACAATAATAAGTAGAACTTTATTAGTTTAGTTTAGTTGATTTTTAGTTTAATTAATTTTTGCTCGGAAGTTTTCGTTGTATGTCTTTGCTTCCATTTTCATTTTTATGGGCATCACCTGTAAATAATCAAAACAAGCAGGTCAATCAGGTCAATCAGGTGTTGTTTTGGTGATATTAATTGTTTAATTGTAAGGTTATTACCTTTCATTAGGATTCGATTCAACGCATATTAGTTGTTATTTTTGATGAATAGAATATATCAAGGGTTAAATGGATTATTAAGTTGGCTGTCCATTACAATAATGGACTGTTTTTTTATATCAACTTCCCCGTTGAGATTTAAGCTGTTTGGAAGCCTCCTGTAAAAATGAACAAAAGAATATATGATGATGATAACGATTATTGAGGGAAAATCAATAACATCAAAAGTGCATTAAGAATAATGAAAAATGAGAGATAGCATCTGCTCGTGTGGGTTGTTGGGAGTCACCACTCGACTTGAGAGTAAAATGTCAAAAAGATAATACGGTGGGAGTCTTCTTCTTACCGAGTCTTCATCTACTGGAGGATCAAGATCTTTCCAGCCTTCAATGGGCACAGCCAAATCGATTTGACACATGGGGATCCGAATCTCACCAATTTGATCGTGCTTGGAGAATCTAAAGTATAAGAAATAACAAAGTTGAGAGAGCTTGTGGTTTTGTACCAAAATTTCATGCTTCAATCTGTTACATACCTGTCAAAGTCAAACACTTGAATCATCAACGTTTTTGCCATGATCTCAGCAAATGGAATGCTTTTGAAGAGGAATGTTTCGTTGAACTGGGGATTCAATGTTTTTCGGTGAACTTTTGTTTCAAACTTTTTCTTTTTGTCTCCAGCGAAAAATACTTTGGTGTAGGGATCGCTAGTGCCTCCAGAGTCCATGGCCATCAGCTCTTCACAAGCTATAATTGACACGGTCAACTGGAAATATATACAAAAATTACAAAGTTCAAAGTTTGGTTTACTTTACTACAGGTTGGGGAATTAATGGAAAGGAAACATCAATAGTACTCACATTTGTAGAGTTAAAGTCGTATTCCAGTTTGTAGTTGAGTCTGCCAATTTTTTGAACTTTTTTGACTTCCTCCTCCTCAAAAGGTTCCTCCTCTTCTAAATTTGTTGTGAGCACCGCAGTGTCCGAATCTGGCTGCACCTTGTCCGACACAAACTTGCCAAATAATTTATTGCCTGCCATCGTCTTCACCATCCCTTTCCCCTTTTCGGAACTCTTGAACTTTCGCCATTGTCTCCGAATGCAGAAACAGCAGCAAAGGAGCATCGCAATAAGAATCCCTATCATGATAAGGAAAACGCCCCATAGTGGTATTTTAGTCTTCTCGGACGCAAACTCTGCCCCCCGTTCCGCCATATCCTTTGCCTTGTCAAGCGCTTTCTCTGCGAAACCTGGTACTGGAGGCTCTGTCGGGCCAGGAGGCTCTGTAGACTCTGGTAATTTGGTCGTCGTTATGTCAGGAGGACCGGCGGTTGTTGTGGTTGTTGCCTGCCTCGCTTGTCTGACAACCCTTCGAAGAAGAGGATGGGATGGCCAGGATAAAGGTTCTCCATGGATTTGTGGCCCTGCACCACCACCACCACCACCCCCGCTGCTGGCGGCATCACTCAGGTCATCTAGTAAACTACTCCGGAAGGACATGGAAGCTGATGATGATGATGATCCTAGTGACGGTGAAAAAGTGTCAACTCCATCCCTATGCTCGGGCACTGCCCAAGGGGGTGAAGTTAACGAGTTGAACAATGTCCGGAAACTTGGCGCCATTTTTTCGTCTTTTTTTTGTGCTACAACATGGAATGGCGAAAGAAAGAGTTGTATGTTATCCTCAAAAGGTCTTATTTTCCCCAATCAATTTTATTCTGTCAAAAACAATCAAAATCAAAACCAAATTATTTCATTTTTGTATATTTGTATCCTACATTTATCAGCATATATTTATGAACTCTGCATAGTCCTATAGCTCGCAACATTATTCACGCTACAAGCATCCTAAAAAACCCATTTCCTTTCTAATCCAATTTACATCAAAAAGGTGAAACCTAAAAGTAGGTATGCTCTGTTGCTCATCTCTCAAAGGACCACACAGAAAAGAGTGCAGTCAATCCTCCAAGATGGCCATTTACATTCAATAACCCAACTAAAATGCTTTCTTCAAGACGCAGATATATTGATGACCATCTGCCCAAAAACTGCTTTTGCCATATGTACGACGACCCTATATACTTGCCTTGTTTTTTCTTAACATTCATACATCCATTTTTATTTTCGCCCACACACACTCTCATGGTTTTAAGCATGTGCATAAATAAATACATAATATGAACGCAGTTTAATCTCATAATCCTTTGCAAAAAGTTCCACTTGTTATACATACATATATATATACATCCACCAGCTTATTATTAAATTGCTAAAATAATAAGAGACAAGTGAAAGTAAGAAAGTCAAGCTTGTTAAGAGAACTTTCCAAGTATGGAGAGACGAGGTTGGAGGTGCACTTTCCAAAAAGCATGTCGCAGTATTACTTTCAAGCAATATGTCGACTTTGACTGTCTTCTTCTTGAAGATGTTTGTTAACTATAGCCACTTGTTTCTTCTCATATCCTCCTGTGACTCCAACCCACACATACATGTAAACACACACATTATAAAAAGGAGAAGCTTGTTGATGATGATCATGATGATGATCATCATCATCTTGTAACCGTTCCTAGTAGTCGTCGTCGTCATCCTCAGTGCGGCAGCTGTGCCCAATTTGATGTTTCGCTAATAAATTCCATCTTTTTCTCTCTTTCTTTGGGATGAAAACATAATGTAAACTAAATAAGAAGAAGAAAAAATTGTAAAGCCAGTGATGCTCTTAAGCTGTTTTTGTGTCTGTTTTCCTCCTGATGCGCCTTTATTCCAAGTCTTTTATAAACTCAAGCTTGCACACAAGCTGTTTTACTATCCTCATTCCTAAAGGAACATATTTTCTTGTACAAGGATTCTCATCTAGTTTAATTTAATCTCATCAAGCATTCTCACCGTTTTTGATAGTCCACATAATAATATATTCTTACAACCTTTTTGCATACAAAATTAGGTACACATACGTACATATTATATACACATGCCTACACAATAAGACATTTTGCTTTTTTGCTTCTCTTTTTTTATATTCTTTTTTTCACGGGTTCATAAGGAAGGATTTTGTTCATGAAGAAAAGTAAAAAATATATGGGAAATGGAAACGAGAAATGACATGACACACAAAACACACACACAGACGTATCCACACATTTTGGTATTTTCAACCATGAATATTTTTTATGTGCTTACGGCTCATATTATTTTTCTTATTACGGTTATTTTCCAGTTTACCGACGTGGAAAGTATTGCTATTTTGCTTCAACAAATATGGAATGCTGCTGCCTTGTGCCTCCGGAAGAAAATCTGGACGATATTTGTACATTATTATTATTATCATGGCACTATATACATAAATAGAAGCTTGTTTGTTTAAAACTCAAGCAAGTCACGTCCCTATACTTTCCATCCAACAAATTGTTATGCGAGACAAATAATAAAAAAAGTCCTTGTGCATTGTTTTCAAACTACCGTCATCATCATCATCTCCACCATCAACACAACCATTCATATTGCCACACGGCGGTATTTATGAGCATGCATGCATATATCCACATCCACTACCACCACCACCACCACCACACATTTCCCCTTTATTACGATTACCACACTACTGTTTATGTACCAAGTCCTTCACACAAAACGGGATTGTAATAAAATGCTAATTAGTTCGTCTTTAATTATTAAGCGCTTGCCATATTATTGCGCGCTTGCTTTTCTCTCTTCATATTCACCAAATGAAAATAAAATACACATTCAGCAGGGTTTTACTTTCTCCTCATGGAAAAGAAAAAGCTTTTTTATGTGAGTGGGTGGACAAGACACACACACACACGTACGACATGAAAAGCAAACAGTGCTACTACTGCTGTTGGGAAATAAATGAAGAGAGTAGTGAGAGGTATGGTTTTAGAGATACATAAATGATAATGAATAATGATGTGATGATATGTTTGCCTATAGTGTGGTCTGGCATATGGCCGTGTGTACAAGTACATCTGGTCACTAGTTGTTATAATAATGATGATGGCATGATGATATGAACAAGATGATGATGATGATGATGATAAAATTCGCATAACACAAAGTTGTAATTTTATTTACGGCCGAGCAGCATTTTCCATGTGTAAATAATTACTTTCTGTCACATTCTTACTCATCATCAATAACATGATCATGATCATTGTAATATATGCCATATGCCATCCTATTAAAACAATGTTAATGGCACACTGGGTAATATTATTTTCTGTATAACACCAATATACATTATATATATGTTCCATTTTCATTTCTATGAAGGATTTTCAGTCGCACTCAACCGGAAATTTTGTGGAACAAAAACTAAAACAAAGCTAACAAGACGAAGAAGAGAGCTAGTAAATTAATGTAGAGCTCCATTACACATTTCTCCACTGAACATAATTAAGTCTCCTTTTACCTATCTCTCTCTATATACTACTTTCTCTCTCTCTCTTTAACTTTCTGACTTTATTATTTTCCACTATCCACCTCTCTATTTTTAGATTTTTGCTATGATGTTTTCTGCTCTGCAAATACACGTAGTGTATAAAGTATATAGATTATAATGATGAAAAGGATATTATGGAAAACTTTTAAAGTAATAAAAAAGGTATGAAATAAAGAGGGAATGACGCGTGAAAGAATGTGTTGTTCGTATATATTTATATATGTGTGTGTTCAATATGTGAGGAAAAGAGAAAGCAGCTCGAAAAAGAGTTGAGTTGAGAGTTGAGTAAATAAAGTAAAGAGAGAACATTTTTAATTTACTACAAACATGCTGCTTAATTTATCTTTTGAGCCGTACAGGAGCACAGCAGTAAACACTTCAATTCAACAGAGAGTGAGAGAATGAAAGAGAGAAGGGGAGAAAAAGGAAGTGGAAGTGGGTTACGATAAAAAGCAAAGGTATTTTTATGGAGGTAGTGACAGGTATGCAATGGAGTGTGGAAGGTGAGTTTGGAAACAAGTTGATTACATGCATTTGCTACTGCTTTTTCATAATAAATGAGTTTCCACACCTGGATTACACCCAACTTGTTATATTACATACTTGCATAGGTATATATGTTTATGTATGTGTGTAAAAAAGCACTTTTACTGCTTAGTTATTTGTGCATTTTCCTATTACAGATTTTTTTGTTTTTTTATTCGCCACTGATAATGATCTCGATCAGTTTTCTTTACACTTTTGCGCTTCAGTGAAAGACTTTCACTAATACACCAACACACTACTATTATGCTGCACTGAACAACAACTTACTATACTCTTTTATAGTTTTACCAGTTCATATAATATGGCTTAAGGGATGATCATCATCATGAGGAGGATGATGATGACCAGCGGAAGAAGCGCAGCGAGGACACAAAATAATAAATGGAGCTTTGCTTGCTCCCTCCTTCCATACCAAAACCAACAATGAATTTCATGTGAGGCGGGTGAAAAAGACGAAGAAGATGATGATGATAATGATGACTTGACTATTTTGTGGAGCCAGCAGCTCATTTCACACTTTTTCTTCTTCTTCTGACTCTGACGTGCTGGTGTTGACTTGGTTTTCTCTCAACTGTAGAGTGACTGAAGGTTTTATCCCTTGTCTTATTTGCAACTGACGCCATACAGCCATCACACGGCTACTGGTGCTGCTACGCTCTCAGCTCACAACTCACCTTTCACTTCATTATATTACTTTTACTGCTTGTATCATGATGAGACTTATACCATGATATTTACGACTATTATTACTCCTGCTCTATATAAACTATGTAATGAAGTTGATCCCTTTCTTCTTTATATCTTCAACCAACTTGACTGAGCTTGTGGCTGTGCCGTGTGGTATGCAATAATGGGCCCCACCACTGTGCAAAAAAATGCATAGGTATATTTTATATAAATTTATGTACAAAATTTATATAAAAATACATACTTATATAAGATGTATATATACCCAAATCTAATAATAATACGCATTCTTCTTCAGTTGGAAATAGTCGTCCTTTTCACATGACACCACAAAGGTATTATCATGGTTTGTCGTCATCAAAAAGAATGTGTTGAAATTATACTTCAAATATATATACTTTTGGTATATATATCTATATATACACTTCTTATTGCATACTTTGGTATGCAGTTAGCATTCCAGATTGTTAGCTATACATATACCATACATATTATACATCTAAAAGTCATACATTGATATACACATTCATGCATGCTTTGCTACGGTTTTATTTTTTTTACCAAAAAGAAGGATAAAAATCTCCTCGTATTTTTTCATGAATGACAAATGATGGGAATTAGATAAGGACAGGTATGATTTGGGACTTGGGGAGCTTCTTTTTTTCCTTCTCTACTTTTAAAGAGGAACTGTGGAGTTTAGTAGTGGGAAAAGCTTTATTGTGCAATGTAATGGGGTATAATATTGATGATACGCATATATAACAACATAGTTTATATTTTTTATAGTAGAAAGAGTTCCGATATTATCACATCACATAACCCATCTACCTACACAATATTGTATGGGCTTCCTTTTTCCTTCCTTCCTTTTTTAAAAAACCTCTCTCTCTCTCACTCTTCAATCTCCAGTTTTCCTGTGGCTTTTAGCAAGGTATGTATTTTTTTCTCTGTGAAGCTTTTCGCCGAATTTCACAATGCTTTTTTCATATTATAAATTGTTTAGCAAACACACATACAATCATAGAATAATGTTTTATACAAGTTTGCATTACAACAACGCATATTATACACTACTCTCTCAACTTGACTCATTTCCTATAATTTATTCATGTCTGATTGTGTATCTCTCTATATTCCCAAGCCCAACTCAAAATTTTCCCATTTTCATCGCATTACAAAATACAACAACCTACATACTACTCACACGCCAACACACATTTATCTCAATTGAAGCACAGTAAATTGTGTATGAATTTGTATGCTTTAGGGTTTTAATAAATGGAGGATTACTATGCATGGCGGTTGTAGTACAATGAATGTATGTATGTCTACCTGGCTACATTTTTGAAAGACACGGGAAAATTGTGAAAATGGATAGAGCCGCGAGTGAAAATATTATATAAAAAAAATATAATAATAATAAAAAGAGAGACAAATTATGTATGATTCTGGTAATAGTGTATCACGTTGTCCTACGTGCTAATGTGCCTAGGAGGTTACACGCATGCATTTTTTATAATTTCCACTTGACGGTGGTGGTGATGGCGGCGGCTGTGGTGGTGATGGGAAAAAGGGGACGGTGATGGTGGTGGTGGCGAGAGTGATGGTGAAAGTGTCCCATCACCAAAGGAAGCCCTGTCAACCCACCAGAGAGATATCTTGAGCCCTTTCCTCTTTCTCCCTAGTTTGTTTTTTAAAGGTCATTTTAAATTATAAAAAGGTAACAAGCAAGAGGCGTAGAGAATGAGTCCTTCAGGCGGAAGAAAAGAAAACGTGAAATCCGAGAAAAAAAATGTGTACATACTCAAGTGTTTTTTTAATGTGCATATATTTCAGAATTCTAACAAGCAAAATTTGATTTACTGCTTTACCAAGAAAAAAACTCTTTGACAATTGAATTATCTTTTTCACGGAAACTATGAAAATATTATTATTATTATTGTTTAAATTGTTAGTGAAACAAGAAGTATTCTAAAACCAGAAATAGGTAAACACAATGTGTGTAAAACATGTCATGGTTTTACTATGCACACATATAAATTATATGACCAAACGTCCATATGATTATGTTTCCAACTATATTTTTATATCGTCTGTAGTAATAGCTTTCGTGAAAGTTCTTTCACTTTTCACCTGTCCTTCCCAATCCTACACACACTGTCACACCAAACAACCACACCACAATATTTTTTGTACACCAAACGATCATACATTTGCATTCCCCAACTTATTTTACCACCTTGCCCAATATTATTTTCATGAGAGAGAGAGAGCTTGCACCCCAATTAATAACGAGTGAGGGGAACACAAACACATCATAAAAAATTATAGTGACACAAGAAAGAAGGGCAAAGAAAAAAAATAAAATCAAGCATGCCAAAAATATTTACTACTTTTTTGGCTATCCACATTATAAGTTATAATTTACAACTCGCTATTATGCAATGCAAGAGCATATACACTTGTATATTAGAGAATCAACAAAGGTAGCAAAACCAATACATTATATAAGCATACCCAAAAAACCAATCTACCTCAAAAAAAACAAGTGCAAACAGAATAGAAGAAGAAGTAACATGAAAGTAAAAGCAGCCAAGTAGTACCAATCATTCCGGGAGTTGTGTAGTATCATTTCCCCCTAAAAACCCGACATGTTCGCCAAAAAACTTTTATTTTATCCCTTTACTTTTTTATATATAAAAAAATATATATAAGTGGGCTAATATACCTAACACGCATACATTGATCGTCGTACCGAAATCTAACACACCCAGAAACAGAGAGAGAGAGAGAGAGAGAGAGAGAGAGAGAGAGAGTGAAGAAAGCAGAAAGAGAAAACACACGAGCCCAAAAAAAAGAAGAAAACCTTCCTTGTTTATGAGTATACATGCCTATATAACTCGTAGTGAGTCCCCACACGATACCTATTTATATATGTAATATAAAAAGTGTGTGTTTGTGTGTATTTTGAATCTACACATTGCATTTGGCATTAAACCCTACCCTCGCAAGTAGTCTCAACATTTTGAGAGAACATGTTCTCTCTCTACTTTTAACACTGCTGCCAAAGAGAGAAATGGACGGAATCCTCTCGTTTTACGCACATGTAACTTTCAACTTTTTCTACTTTGTATAGACCCTGCCTTCCAGCTCAATTCATACATTCACCCACACACGCATATGCATTGAACACACACACACACATACGTACACACATTCTTGCAAAGACCTTTTTTTCACCCGAATGTTTTTTTTATAAAAAAAAGGTTTGATGTTTGATACTTTTGACTGCATGTTTATTTTTTTGCTTTACAAAAATACAACTTTAATATTTATTTTCACATACCTTTATACCTAAATATATGTAGGTATGCAAAAGTTTTATTGTTCGTTTGTCTACCTTTCCTTGTCCAATTTTATTGGCGTGCAAATATTTATCGATTCAATTTTGTTTTGGAATTAATCGACTGTATTAAATTGAACATGTCTATTTTTATGATATTTTTTTTATTATTGTCCATTTTATACCGTACCTGTTTGAGTTGATGTTATAATCCAATGAATATTTTTATGCTATATATATTATTTTTTTATACTGGGTTGGCTGATGAAAGAGTCCTTTTTGAACGATCGGTGAAAGTTCCAAAGAAGAAAATAAGAAGAGGAAGGAATTTTTTAAATTATTTTTGATGATGATGATGATAATGATGATCGGATCCAATCCAATAATTCCAATAGTAATATGTTATATCACAGCGATTGATTTATATATCTTTCGTACAGTAGGTGCACAAAAAATGGATGATAAATGGGGAAACACCCAGAAAAAAAGAGTAATTTTGGTAAAGAGTGTTGTTGTGCACGTGTCTATTTTCTGGTCAGCGCACACAAAAAAAGTTGTTTTACAAGACGGATAGGATGTAAAAAATGACAAAAAGAGCGGAAGTGGAAATGTATGAAGGGATAATATTATGTATTTTTAAATGATGGTTCCAAGGAAGAAAGCAGGAAGATGGAAAAAAGAGGATAAAAAAATATGTGATCCGACTTTTGGTGGTAATAACAAAATGTTATGATTCCTTCAGGCTATATTTTCCCTTTTTGTATACTCCTCCTCCTTCTTCAAATACTATAAAATCGGATGACAATGCAAAGTAATTCCAAACGAATTCCCGGAACAAAAAATATTATATATTTTTTATAATCTTTTGATCCTTTGTCACGGAAGGAAGCAAGTCCCTATGCTTTATCCGCTCACACAAAAAATAACAGCAAAAAATAAAACCTTTACTGAATCTTCTTATTATTATATGTTCTTCTTTCAAATAGCTGGAGGCTATTTGCCACAACATACAGTGATAATCGTACAAAAAACGTTCTTTTTATGGGACTGATGACACACACGCAGCGGCGTTGCTATTTTTGTTGTTGTTGATGATGATTGATATCAAGTAATAAAATATATTAAGGAAAGAAAAGCGGTCACAGGACAAAAAACTTCACATTCAGAAGAAGAAGAAGAAAAAACTTCACATCAAAATGTTTTTTGAAAGGGAAAAGGGGACGCACACATACAACACAAAAGGGACACACACCCGTCCACTGGATTTGTGTATATTCCTTCCGGGTATTTTTCAGATTTTTTTTTCAAAAAATATATAGGTATATATAAAATTTGTGCACACTTAATTTTCCGGTTTATGATAATCCTTCTTCACAGCCATTCTTACAATTTGACGGAAAGTTCTCATGTCTGTATCATTACAAGAATACAGAGATGGACAGAATAAGGGAATAACATGCACTCATTTATAAAAGCAGCACTCTCACACACAATCTCTCCAAGTTGTATGTACCCTAGACGATTGGGGTCACATGATGATCGGGATCGGTTGTCTGATTTTTTCCTCCTCTGTGTTTCTTCTTCTTTTGCAATCGCAAAAGCTTTCACTTTTTTATCCCAATTTGGGATATTGAAACAAGAATGAACAGAAATAGATCATTTGTTCAAAATAATAATAATAATAATAATAATAACAATAATAATACGTCTCTCTCCGCCAAGTTTTTTAATGAAAATCACATAATTTCACAAGTGGTGGAGAGGAAAGCTTTTGTGTGCTCTCTCCTCGTCGTCGTCATTATTCCTCCCACTTTGGACACACACTGACTAGCTATAAATGTATATTAGCAGCAGCATGTACAGAGAGAGAAGCAGAGTCTTCAGTCAGTCAGGCCAATATATAAGTATTTTCCCCCTAATAAAGATTAAGTGGTAGAGTGGCAAGAGAGAGAGAGAGAAAGAAAAGGGGAGAGAGAGAGTGCAAGTGTGGTGGTCACTCCACTAGAAAAAAAAGAAGTTGAAAATCCATTTGGTGTGGTGTGTTTGATAGCAAAGAAAAGTACGTAGTATTAGCAGGTCTGCTGCTACCAGTGTACTGCCTTGCTTTTGGCTATTCGGCCGTTTTTGGTGTGGTGGTGGTTGTGCTCTGTGTTTGTGTAACAGCCAAAAAAAGAAGAAAAAAATTGGGTTAGGGAGGAGGGTATATTACATTATATTATAGCTTTCACATTGACAATGTGAAAGAGTAGAGAGCAAAAAGAGAAGAAGAAGAAGAAGAGCATAGCTACAATGCATGCATATACTATGCATTGCATAGCACCAGTCTTTCTCTGTGTATTTGTCTGTGTTTGAGAAGTGAAAGCGACGAGGAAGACGAAAAGAGAGAAGGGAAAAAAATCAGAGTCAGCAAAAGAGAAAATCGAGCGAGCCATCCAATCCTTCCCTACTTGTTTTCACAAGAACACATAACATACAGCTTTTGACTATACCATAGCAGCAGTAAAAAAAGCACTACACACACTTGTATCACCACCACCACCACCACCACCAACCACACACACGCTACCAAACTACTACTTCTACTACTACTGCTGCTGTTGCTATTACATTCACATTTCAAGAATGGAGGAACAAAAAAAAGAAAAGAGAACGGGACGATATGATGACGATGGTGAATAAGCGTTTGGCTTGCTTGGTGAAAGCACATATATAGTAGCTGTGTTGTTGTTGAAACGTTTCTTATATTCCCCCTCGTTATTAGTTTTATGATATGATGATATTGTTTTTATATAAAAATTCAAATTTCATATGTATAGTATTTATTTATGTGGGTGTATTCATATACTTTTGTCTACCTATCGACCTTCCAAAAATTTCTCCACCATTATTTGTATACAAGGCCTATAATATTCACTTATAAGTGTACGTGCTCGTACCTACAAAAGTGATCATGATCCGCGTGATATGTATAATAATAATAATATGTGCCTTTTATCCTTTATAATAAAAGGAGAGAAAGCGCCATCCGTGCCACAACATGCTATTATAAAAGCGATTGGGAGGGAGAGAGAAAATAAAGAGAAGGCAGTTTTGGGTTGGTATTTAGACTGAATTGAAAATACTTAACAGAAAGCAGCAGGAATTTAAGCAGAAAATGTTTCTCGGATATATATGGCATGTGTGGATGTGTGAGTGTGTGGTAGGTAGGTACCAAGAAAACCAAGAAAGCATGTGCACTCTCCCCTGTTGTGTGTCTACACACACTGTGTAATGTACAGTGTAGTTTTTCAAGTTACATGAAACTTTCCAAAGAAAAAAATATTTCTATATTTCACTCCTTTTTCTCCTTTCATTCATTTTATAAAAGTGTAATATGACCTATAGAATAGGTTGTAGTTAAAAGGGAAATAAGTAGTTGCCAGAGAAAATGTCATGTGTGATGTGTGTATACAGTCCCATACGAGAAACAAAAGTAGTGGTGGAGGAGGAGGAGGTGGTTTGGTGGTGTTTATAAGCTTGTATATAGGTATCCCTGTTCAATCCAGTAGTAGCAAAATATTGTTTAATATAAATTTGTACAAATATTTATGTTACCAAAATGTAGATACATAAAGAAAAATAATAAGCATGTGTTGAGAGAAGAGATGATGATGTGGGTGGGATACAGCATATAACTTTCATCTGTGAAGGTATAGTTATATGTGAGTATAGTAGTGGTTATAATTTGGAGAAAGTTTTTTTTCATGTGTGTATACGTAGCAGAGATAGAGATCCATTGAGAGGAAAAGTTTTTTTTTCTCTCTTCTCTTCTTGAGTGAAAGCATTGCTGGAATTGAGGCATCCATTCCCTCCCGTGTTTTGTCATCTGTAACCCAGAGAGGTATGGTCGTGTGGGTTTTGTGATGATTTTATATGTGTTGGGATGTTTGCGTGCATCATCATACGTACTTCTACTAGCACATGTTTCCACGTTTCCAGCCCCTTTTACTGCTATGCGACATGCGATTGCGAACTGAGGATTTTGAAATCATGTCGTCATAACAGCTATATAAAGTATGGTATAAAGAGCAGGAAAAAAATGCCTATACACCGAAACATGTGAATTTGTGTGTGTATCTCATTCTCATACATTCCCTTATTCAGTAAGCCATGTTAAATCCAATATGAGCTCAATCTCACTCACCATTTTTTTATGATAAGCTGTGTGCATGTATATATGTATGTAGAATCTACATTGTAGATGTGGTGGGTGAGAAATTTACAAGACAAAAAAAATCCTTCTTGTAAAAAAATGCCCGTTAAAGAGTGTACTAGGGATAATACTTTAGGTTTTGTTTGAGCCATGCTCCTTCACATGCTTCTTGTGGATTACACTGAAATAACTTATAATTCTATCCAACAGCCGCCACCACCGGGCAGTGTATATTCAGGTACATACCGACATACATATATATTCCTCGTACCTATTTGCAATGTCCCTGAAAATACGTCGACGGGAGAGAAAGGCATCGTCGTCATCCTCATCAAATGAATAGGAAAATGCTAGTGAAGGAGAAAGCTGTTCCTTGATTTTCCACACAACAACAGCCACACACACACACACACACCGCCACAAGCAAAAAAAGCTCATATCTCTCAACAAGGCACTCCCGAAACGTTCACAACAACTCGGAAAGCCGAGCTTGCAGGCAGTGCCGAACCACCAGGAAAACTTAAAGCTTTGTTGTTACATGCCAACATGCTCTCTTCACAAAATCCAGTTTATTCCTCTCTTTTTCTTCTTTGGGTAGTAGTAAGCTTATGGCTGTGTGGCGACAACAAAAAAATGGTCAAAAGAAGTAAAAACTAAAAGAAACATACTTTTATACTCTGAATGGAAATTGCAATATGAAACAAGGGTCACACTACTTTTCTTTTTTGCACAGTTACAAGCTCACTATCACACCATTTCACTAAACTTTTTCTCGCCATCATCAGTAACACACATCACAAGAAAGAAAAGAAGAAGAAACCCATGTCGTCTCTACCATTTGTTTTTTTACTTAAAGTTTGTTGGTTTCCATACTTTCATCATATCAACTAGATCATTACACGGCGTCGTACTCTTACTGCTTACTAACAAACAACTTTTTTTTACAAAATATAATTATTATGTTCATGAACACTTTCCTGAACAAAAACATCAAAATCGTGATGATGACAAGAACAGGATGATACTGCCACTACTGCGCTTCTGTTGTTGTTGATGATGATGATTATCCATTAAATTGTTCAAGAACAAAAGAACAAAACAAGACAAAAAAATAATAATAATCCTCATGAAATAAATGAGTTGTTGTACAGGGGAAATGGGAATACAGAGAGAGAGACAAGCATAAAATATAAAGCAAGTAAATTTTTCCCAAAGTACACTTTATTTAGTTTAGTGAAAAAGTCATTTGTCTGACATTCTGTTGTAGAAGTGGTTTGGTGATGGGATCACGTGTATTATATGATGATCCACATGAACACACAAATAACAAAATATATTTATATAAAAGCCTATAATAAAAAATAAATAAAATGTATATAATATATTATTATACTTGTCATCACCTCTCTCAAACTTAACCCTTTAACATCTTTTCATCTTCATTCCCCTCCAACTTCAAAACATTCCATAGATGCACACACACACGTTGTGCAAATATTATACGGTCATTTGCACACAAAATATCACAATATCGCAAATACTACTCACGTACAGCAAAAAAAAACTACCTAGAATTTTTTACATCCATTTACTACACGGCTATAATAATAAGTATAATGGTTTTCTTATCAAGTCATCATAATATCAACCTGCCATCATCAATGATGTTATTCCCTCCCGTATAAAAACTAAATAAAAACCCTAATATATACATATACCTGTATACTATAAAAACCAGTAAATTCCTTTTTGATCTTGATCCCGCTCCTCCTGACTCACAATGAACAAAGTAATTCACATTTCAAGCATTCCTTTTACGAGCTTTCAATAATCCAATAATAAAGAGAAAAGAGAGAAAAAAAGCATCATCATCATGATCAGGATCACATACAAATGATGACTGTGTTTGAATGTGATGATCATGATGACGATATGGAAGATGATGGAATGTAGTAGTGCACGAAGAAGAAGAAGGAGGTAACGACGACAAAGAGTCTTCGTCAAAGACCAAATGAAAATATAAAAAGTTTGTGTGGGGGGGGGGGGAAATAGAATAATAATATCATTTTCACACACACACACACCAGTACAAAGGACATGACTTGAGGATTTTTGGTGAAAAAAAGAAAGTAAAGACTTTGGCTACACGACTGACTTTGAAAGACAAGTAAAGTTGAGAGAGTAATACATATTTTATATATAAGGTAGGTATATGCTGTGTTGGTTTAGAAGAACACGAGTATCTATTATTTGCTTTTATAACTCTTTTTACTCACTCAAACGAGTATATACGGATATGGTATTGTGGAGTACTTGGTTTTTTGTGCCTTGTAAGAATTTAATAAAAAAGGATTGTTACGCCATTTCATTACCTACTTTTTCTGCTTTTGTCACTTACTCTTCTTTTTTTATTTTGCCCAGAGAAAATAAAGTTTAAAAGAAATATATCTGTATACCTACCTATATAAGAGTTGAGAATAACGGACATAGTATTTTGGCCATACCAGTAACCAGCATTTCCTGTACCTTTTTTTATGATCTTTTAGAAAAGATTGGCGAGCATCACCAGCAGCAGAGATAGAATTGGATATGTGCAACTGTCACACTGATAAAACCAGAAAATAGTTGCAAATGACACATATATGTATATACATACCTATATACGACCAAAAGATACTGGATTTTTATTAAAAGGATGCTGCTGCTGAAGAAGAAAAAAAGTGATTCCTTTTTTTTCTTTCATTCTTTTATTCTCCTTTGTTGCTTATTCTCCAGTTTCTTTGCCTGTTGTCCGAAAATTGGAGCGGATAAAATCATTTCCTTTTTTTCTATCAAAAGAAGAAGAAAAAAATGAAAGAACAAAAATAGCAAAGAGAAAGTAGAGAAAGTTAAAAAATGAAAGAAAAAAGGACTTTTTTATTCTCGACGTGAATGAACAAGAGAGAAAAAAGAGAGGAGCATGTCATGTCATTGTACTATACCTAGAGCAAAAAAATGTACGCCACCACGATCTAATCATCTCCACACAATGTAACAACAATAGAAAGAGAAAAAAATGTAATCATATAATTTGAAATGTGTGTTGTGTGGATGTGAACATACCCATATAGCACACACACCCATACACATATGGTGGTTCGGTTTCCATTGTGTAATTTTATTTCATTTGTATTCATTCATTCATTCATGATCATGACGATGACGATGATGATCGAGCAACAACTGCATATACACTACACACACATCTCATTACACGATTTGATTATCCCAGGAGAAAATTTTTTTTCAAGGTTTTATTCCCCATTTTATTCAACTCTCATTTTCTGATTGTCATATTATTGTACTCGGGACTAGCTGGCTCAAACACAAACACATATGGAACTAATGGCATATGATCAAGTCAAGTGCAAGTCTTGAGAGAGATAACCACCACCACATCACCAACACATTTTTAGGCCACATACACTAGATGAAGACCTTGCAATTTTGTGAATAACACGACGACAGAAAAGGCAAGGAGAGAGCAGTGCAAAAAAGACAAAAAATATAACACATTTTGGGAAACGAGATTAGTACTCTTATTGTCTATATACTACTCGGCTTATCATAATTATATATGATATGTTAAGACTGAAGACTAGGCATGTACACAGTACATGAGATTGTACATAAAAACGACTTTTGAAAATGGGATTTCCCTAATAATATTCATCTAATATCCTGTTTTAAAATTACGATCCCCATCAACATCATCCCCATCTTGATAACATGACGATCATCAGAGAACACATTATAAGAGATGCATTATAATATTATTATGCATAGGTGTAATATACTACATTCATATATCCGTCAAAACATATATATGTACTGCACACTGGATAAAATTTTCGCTTTATAAGTACCAGGCAGTTTGTTCATTTTCCAGGAAAAGACAAAAAAAATATGGACCTCAACTAACTGACTACTACTACTACTTCTTTTGTTTCATAATGTCTTTTAGTAGTAGTAGTGGTGATGGTGGTGGAAGTGGAGGTGGTGAGTCTATTTTCTGCTCTTCCTCTGTTTTCTCAGCAGCTTTCTTTCCCATCCCATCACCGCGCTTTAGGAGGACGGACCAAAGCCGTCCAAAAATTTATTTGCTCTTCCAAACATCTAAAAAAATATATTATATTGTCTGGGCTTAAAGCTTCCAGTTCATTCTTTTACATGCCTATAAGCTATAATAATAATAAACCGGAACAACCGGAATACCGAAGTAGCATAAGCTTCTTCCGATATTTTGAACTTTTTTGAAAATTTAGAAAAAAATCGAAATTTTGAACTTTTTTTTTGAAAATTTTGAAATTCGATAGGGAACTTCCCCATGACTAAAGGAATCTGCATACCAAATTTCAGCACAATCGGATAAATCCTTCCGAAGTTATAGCGCGAACAGACAGACGGACGGACAGACAGAAAATACAAAATTATAAAGCAGCTTACGCTACTTAATAATATAAGCTAAATAACTTTTATGTGTCTACTACCCCACTACTCATCATAATAATAAAAGTAATCATATAGATAGACAGGCAGACAGTTAGAGAAAAAAAGTCATTGGGAAAAACTCACTCAGTCACACATACAGATAACATGACACACATAGCCATTATACTTTATTTTAACCAACCATCCTCCCAAAAATAGAAAAAAAGAAGAAAATCTGCTAGAGTCACTTGACTTGTCTTGGATCTTTTTTTGCTCCTATTCTGTTTCCATCTCTCTCTCTGTATGCCTCTCTCTCTAAATATATTTGGTTCACTAGTTCTGTTTTTTACATGCTTGTTATTTCTTCTGTTCAATGCACTTTTTCATTTCCCCTCGTTGTAAGTAGAATACATGAACTGTATGCAATAATAAGAGAGAAGAGAAAAATTATCATGGCAAAAAAAGTGTTTTTCTCTGCTGCTGCCTGTCTTCACCAACTTTATATTCCATTTTACTACGTTCATCGATACTCTTGTTGCTGGTTTCGGTTCTTCTTCTTCTGGTTTGGTCTGGTGTGCTTCAACAGCAGCAGAAGCAGCGGGCTTGGTATTTCCAATGTGGGTTTGTGCTGGTCTCTCACTCAACTTCTCTCTCGCTCTCTTGCTATCATGCTGACGATGATGATGGTCGATGCAATGTTGTAGTATAATAATATATCGGATGACGAACGCGCGGAGGAGAGAAGCCGCACCCTTAGCCTTTCTCTATTTTGCTTGCGATTTTGTTTTTTTACCAGAGACCACATGTCATAAGAACAGAAAAGAGAGAGAGTGACAGAATACATATTTTTTTCTCTCCCAAGTATTTGAAGGAAAGAAGAAGAAGAAAAAAATAAAAAGTTTTTAAATGTGAATTGGTTTGGTGGTTGTACCTTTATTTTTTTGTATGATGTGTCCATGTACATGATGTAGTATACTTTTGTTAAGCTAGCTTGTTTTTTTATTCTTGTTAACAGCAGCAGTGAACGCTCCTGCTGCTGCTCCTCTCTGTTTTCTGTGTTGATCTCAACTTTTTATTTTACCTCTTCTCTTTCCCCCTTGCTTGTTAGTCTACACACTTTACTTTTAGTTTACTTTCTCATTTTTTTTATCTTTAACTTTTTTCTTTGTATATCATCTCAACTGAGAGTCGACTACTTTTTTTTGCTATGGGTCTAAAGATACATAAATACATTTTGTATGCAATTCCAATCGAAAAGTCTACAGAGTTTTTTTTCTTGTCTTTTTTTCTCTCTTTTTCTTCTCGTGTTACATTATTACTTACACAGCATGAGTTAGTTTTCAGTATACATTATCGATGCTCTCTATAGCTCCTAACCATTCGAGAGAGAAAAAACTTTTTTTTTCTTACTTTTTTTGCTTTCTCTCTACCAAGCTCCCAACCAATCATAATAATAATTGTATGGATAAGAAAGTGTGCACGTCCATGTACTCCTTCTTCAGAAAGAAATAAGTGGGGGAAAAGGAGCTTAATATGTAATGTGATAGAAAAGTAATATTACTTTACTTTCTCTTTCCTTTTCTCTCTCTCTCTGTTTCTCTCGCTGCAAAAAATAGTATCAAATTAATAGGTAAAATATTACTTTGTTTTAGTACCTTTTTTGCTACTGCTGCTGCAACACACACACAAAACTGCTCCTGACATAATAATACATGATGTTATACATTAATTCATGAATGGGAAAGATATCCGTTTTAAAACGAATACACTTGCTGGCAATAAAACTTGCTTGGATGGGAATTGTAATGTAATCTAATATTTTTTTCTCTCTCTCAGTGCCCGTCCGTCCCTTCTTCCTTTTACTTTTGAACTTTTTCCTCTCTCTCTCTTTTTGTTCATGATTTTTGGATTAGAACAGGGAAAAAAGTGCACGGCAGCAGCAGGAGGAGTAGCCGTGATTCACTTTTTTTTCAGCATACATGTTTATATATTTTTCTAGGGAGGAAAAGTTTATTGTTGCATTGCATTTTGGGAATAAGACGGATGTGACCATATCAGGAGAAGATGATACGATTCAGGAGCTAAAATGTCCAGTGAGAAAGGGGAAGGAAAAAAAGTAGATAAATGGGATGTGCAGCAGCAGCAGCAGCAACACTAGTAGTCTTTTTCAGAGATTCTCAATTTCATTAAAAAGTTGTATTTTTCCGCTCTTGTGCTCTCCCTCTCACAAGTTCTTTTTTTTGCCTGTTTTGTTTTATCAGAAGAGTGGTGGTGTTGGCACCAGTGCCATCACCACCACCACCTCGACCAGTATAGTTATTACAACAAGCATACTTTTACTTTATTGTAACAAAAATCTCAACTCATTCTTCATGTTTTTCTTCTGGAAGCGGATATTTTTAGCCTATTATATTATATATAATATGTATACTACGTCTTGCTTACAAAAAAGTCTCAAGTCCGGTTGGATGGAGAGAAAAAAATGTTGTGTACGTATGTAAGTTTGTTGAGGTGGAAAATGGAATAATATTGTATAAAGATAGCTCTGGAAAGGAAGAGAGAGTAATAAGGCAGTGCAAGGTCGTCGTACAAGGCACGTTTCTCATAAGAAGAAGAAAAAAAAGGCTCAACAAAAATAAATATATCCAGAATCCAGAGAAAGAGAGGGAAAAAGGTACTTGACTAGCTTTTAACTTTTTCTCAAACAAATTTCTTCTCATACCGTCTTGTTTTTTACTGGATATATACCAGAATAACAAAAAACGTGTTTTCTCTGCTATTTTGCTGCTGCTGCTGGTGAGTGAGTGAGGCGGTGTTGAGGATGATGTTGAGGATGATGTTGATAAAGTAAAAAAAATCTAAAATAAAAAAAAGTCGAGCACAAAGAAGAAGAAGAGCAGTAGTAGCAGCAGCATCGTCATCATCAAAGTAGTACACCAGTCTTATTGTCTCTCTCTCTCGCTTCTCTACTTCTATGTGTTTTCCATTATTAATGTCAATGAATTGACAAAGCCGAGATGGTAAAGTTGGCGGTGGTGTTGGCGGTGGTCGTGGACGTAGAGTTACTGTACCACTGAAAGAATCAAACTCAGAACTCAGTCAGGGAGATGTATGTATATAACATGGGTATATAATATGTTTTACATTTGAGTGAGTCTCTGTTTTTGGCTTGGTTTTGGCTGCCGAGAGTGAGTGAAAGAAAAGACATGAAAGAACATGGAATAGGAGAGAGAGAGAGTAAAAGCACACAAAGACATAAGTCTCTCACGAGAGAAATGATAATGAAATGCCCTTGGAGGAGTGGCACTGGTATTCTATTATACTACTATGCATTTTCCTTCTCATGATGTAAATGTAGTAGTTAGCCATTTATTTTTTTATGTTACTCCATTTTGCTTTCCTTTCTCGCTGCTCTACCCTTTTTCTCTTTAGTCTACCTCTATCATCGCCTCCTCTTCAAAAAAAATCCGGCCAGAGAGAAGGAGAAAGGAATAAAAGGAATGCTTTTTATTCATACGACATTGTTGTCTATGCAAAAATATGTATAGTGAAAAAGGGAACATAATGGCATAAAGAATCTAGATATTAATAATAATAGGTAATCTGAGGATTAAGTATGACGAAGATGAAACTCTCAAGTTCATGCTGAGCTTACATCAAGGTCAACGATATTTTTTTATTTCTGCAAGGTACCCAATTTCATGTTAATTCTTCATATCATCTAATTTTAATTCTTAAAAGTTTTCCATGATTTTATATCATTTATTTATTCGGTAATGACTCGATAAAATGGAAAATGTATTGTCTAACAATCGTGTCGGTGAATGCAATATAAAACCTATTCAAAATTATTCCGTTGCTAGAGAACGTTATTTGTCATCAAGTTCATTATCAAACAAAAAAACAAAATCATGTTTTGAAACCACTTTTTTCAGTGGAAATACATATTCGTACATGATTGCTTCAGCAGTAGTGTGACACCTTCTGCTCTATAGAAATTAGATAAAGTGACAATGAAGTCGACATCGGCACGAGTTTTGCCACTAATATTTGTGTTCTACTTCAGTTGGCATATAACCGTTTCATTTTGTATAGACAACGCCAATTACCACATTGGATACCGCGAGATAAACTGGTGTGTCACCGGTAAGGATGAGCCGGAGCTTCATGAATGGCCCTTTAGTCAATTTGCGTATTTACTCCGTCGTACTAACCGTGCCAAACACGATCCCCATGTTCGCTACGATCTTCGTTTTTATGACATTGTCACGTTCCAAAAGGACGTGGGTCTTGATGGTCGTCTCTACAAAACCATGCACGTCGTTTTGAAAGCGGAGAAGAAACGGGACCCGAAAACTTCAGTGAAGGACGTCTGGGAACCTATGCCCATCGAAGGTGTCGTAATCCAAGCCAATGCTAATCCCTACACAATAGCCATTCCAACAGGACAATTTTTCCCTTCTGGTGGATACGCACGTGGTGACTCTTACGCTCACCAAACGGCAGAGATTCACTGTGTGGACTGCAACCATAAACTTTGGGCAAGAAACATTGTTTGTCGAAAACGGGCAAAAATCCATCCCGAGCACCCCACACTCATGGCCTGGCATCACATGCAAAGGAGCTACAATACAACACCGGATGATCCGAATCAAAATCTGGTTTCAGGGCCCCCTCCAGATCCAAATGGAGGAGCGCTTCCACCCCCGCCACCACCGGTAGATACAGATGGCAAACAAACTGAGGTTCATTCCAACTTCCGGTTCTATAGTCCCAAATGTAGTCCAACTCGGCGCCTAATGTTTACGTGAGTCTCTATATTATGCCTGTCATATGTTATTTTAAAAAATACGGCATCCTCTGAGTTGACTAAATTTTCTGCTCCCATTTTCTAGAATTCTTGTAGTTCGAAGCTTTGTAAAGCACGAGTATGACATATTTTACCGAGGACCTTATGAAATTACCATTCGTGATCAAGAATTCCAGTCCGACATTCACCCATCCCCCTACTTTTTTTTCTATACTCAGCGAGCAACTTGCCACCACCATTCTGCTTCTGACATTACTTTGGAACATCCCAAAAAGTTTAAAGATTTCGAAATGAACCACTACTTTGACTGCTGTGTCCGAGAAGAGGAGAATAAAAAGACAAAGGTGACTGTTGAGTTGCTCAAGTTGAAGAACAGTGTGAGCCTGAGTTGCTACGAAAAGCTGTATAAGAAGCATACTGGAAAATTCGACCCGAGAACCATACCAATCGGCAAGGAGAGCTGGATGTGTTTCTTCCCATTCCTCCCAAAATTGTGTGACGACAGCCATTTTGAAGAGGCAAAGCAGTACAACGAGCCATGTCCCAAATGCAGGCAGCCAATAACCACCACCACCATTAAACCTACGCCAAAAACAAGCTCCATTTACAAACGAACTGCTCACGGGGGATTGATGATCATGACTAATTTTTGTCTTCAGCCGATCGTTATCTATATTGCGCGCTTCTACAAGGAGACATTCAACATCAAGCAGTACAAAGGGAGCAAGAGTTGGTACTGGATGCACCTTTTGGGTGGAATGGTCAGTTCTGGAATGGTCTATTTTGGCTACTTTTCTGGAGGAATTAGTGACACGCCCCAGATACGAGGTCATGTGCTCATCGGTGATGTCTACATTATCACGTTGGCTATTTGCTACGTCACTGCCTGGGGCAGGCATAAGAACACGATTATAACGACCGTGGCAGAGTTTATACATGGCTGTTTTGGATACGTTACCATTTCATTGGCGTTAGCAAGTATTGTGAGCGCACCTGGAATGGAGGTCACTAGCAAGCTGTTTGTCGTGTTGATGGCCCTAACGCAGTTGTTCTTTATGATTATCTTAACCGTGAGTTATACCATAAATAGTTTTTTTAATCAATCACAATTAATTAAATCGAGTTTGAGTTGAAAATATAGTGGGGTAATGCGAGAATGATACAATTATGCTAAAACTTTGTGCACTTTTTACTCTATAGTGTCAGATTTGTTTATTGGACAAGAAAATTGGGATGAGACCACGGCGTCGTCATTTTCCCACAGTAGAAGCTCGCTTTGATGAGATACGTGTTCCGGTAAGCGAAATAAGTTATCGAATGATTTTCAATATTAAATGTTAAGTATTAAGTGTGCAGCATTAACATTTCAATATTTTGTTTGTTTTTATTAACAGGGAGCAAAGTTCCGTATTATAATGTTGATAGTTTTCTCATCGATCACTTTTAGTTTGTCGACAGCATCAACATTTGTGGAATGATTGAGCCCAGTGTAACACTATTTATAAAAATGTATTTTTGTTTGTTCTTTGCTTGTGAATTAGTTTTCAATTCTTTGTGTTATTATATTTTGAAATGTTCTTTTGAAAAAATAAACTTATATGATATTATAATCTTCAACGTTGGCGCTCATAATACCACACCTCAACGCTCGGTGGCAACCTGTCCGTTGTCTTTCTCCTCTGCTGCCAGCTTCCCCAGAATATCTTGATCTTTCTCTGCGTCTTGAGGGTGGTGGTGGAAAACTGCAGACAAAAACTAAGTTAGTTAACCTTTTGGAGGTAGTATGTTCCAAAGTTCCAAACCAAGTTTTTAGGTCATTGGTAGTTCCCCACCCCAGCATAACAGCTCGTTTTGAATATATTCTACATTATAAAATTGTACAAAACGTCAGCAGGCATAACCGATTGTTAGGAATTGGGCACTATGTGTAAAAAAAATTAAGTTACTGGATGTACAATTCTTTTGCCAACTTGATCAATGCAATATCATAGAAGATGGGTTTTGTTTATTCTCAGCTTATCCTCATCGGTCTTCAAATTCGTTTATTTTGTACAAAAAAATGAGTTGCTGTGATGTTTGTGTTTGTTTGTGTTGGCATATTACATAAATATGCATGCATGTCGTAAAATAAACCAAACAAAAAAAGCACCACCCAGGAAGGAATCGAGTATGCATCTATAATAATAGCCTAATATGCATGTATGAAAATATAAATATAAAAAAGAGTGAATCGATCTTGTGATTTTGCGATGTAGGTATGTAAACTCATACTCAATAAATTGCAACTTTTACGGATTTAGTTTTTCGGCAGCAGTAGTCCCAAAAGTTCAACAAATGTGAACGAACGAATGACTGCCAACTGCCTACTATACATACCTACGCATGTATGTGATATTATTATTATTGACGTTTTTTTTGGTCTGATGGTCGTTTAATGGACGAATGAATGGTGACATGATGACGGGAAGAGAGAATGGGGATCGGATGTTACAAGAGAGTCATATTAGTAGAGTAATAGGTGTAATAACAATACATGCCTTATATATATTTTTTTACAAGATACATCAATATATTTACTCAAGTAAAAGGGTAAAAAGCAATTTTATTCATTAAACATTGCATTTTGCATTTCTGTACGTAAAAGGGTACCTGAAAATCACAAACTATCAAAATCGACTCTGAAGGATTTTTTTGACTGCAACATCGCCATAATATTATGTATTCTTTTGCATGATGTACTGGGTATACCTAACATGCAAAAAAATATATTTTTTTGTGTTCATATTATATCTGCCATGCAAGCACTTTACTTTTCCATCACCACCACCACCATCGTCATACTTTCACCTTTTTCTTGGCTTTGTTCATCAAAAAACTCTCTGCTTTTCTTCTCTCACTTTTTTACCGTGTGAATATATGTATGTATGTATGTATGATATAAATATAGATAGTGTGATGATATTGATAAGTGTATATGTTTTTTTTTGCAAATGCCAAAAAACACCAACTCTGTGTGTTTTACATGAATGGTATATGCACAAGTAAAAAAGATATTGTATACAAATTTTTATTATGCAAGTATGTATGTCATATTTTAAGTGGGGTTTATTAATGTATATGCATATATTTTTATGAAAGGTAAAGAAGTAACATTAAATGCATAATGTATTTAATTTGGGCCATTATTCTTGAGTGAGTGAGATGAGGGTTTCAGTCGGCTCTCGCACATAATCAAAAAAATCTCTCTGAAAAGGGAAAGGTGAGAAGTTAAAAACCTCCAATGCAATTTCGAAAGCCCTCGCTCTATCAAAAATACAGATACATAGATAATTTGTATTTATTCAATGAATTTCATGTATGAATTAAAAAATTTAAATCTCTTTTCTATCCATCATATTATAAATAATCTGTATTCATTATAGAAGAATGATTATGATTACTATACATTTGATACGTCTTTACGTGACGTAAATTACGTCTATGGTCTTCATTGTATGATTTTTCTTTTTTCCTATCGTGTCCATCTCATTTTTGCGCCTAACCATTTAGACCTAACCTAACTATAACCACAGAAAACCTTCAAAACTTGGTAGTGGTACTGGTAACCATTACAAAAAAACTCCATTTTACATAATTCAACTAGGGTCATATTATTCATTATTAAAGGTTAGTTATCGTGGGAACCGACAAAATAGTTTCCCTGGAAACCAAAATATAGCTTATAACAAAAAACAAAAATGGTTTCCATGGAAACCCAAAACAGGTTGCCATGGCAACCAAATTGTATAAAATTTATCGCGATTTTACATGACCCAATAGGGGTTTTTACTCATAACTTTTTTATTTCTCAACCGATCGGTACCATCTTCTGATACGACCTCCAGTTTGCTAATTAGAACGTTTCTGCAAAATTTCATGAAGATCGGTTGACCCCTTCAAAAGTTATCGTCTGGACAAGATTTTGTATACGGACATATACGTGATCCTATAAGACCGAGTGAGCTCGGGCTAAAAAGGAAAGAGTATAACAATAGGTATATATGTACGATGTAACGAACACTAACTAAAGCACTCTTTAATTTTTTTGCGAGAATCTTTTTCCATACATTTTGTGTCGTTGTGTGTTATTTTGCTTTTCAAAAAAGGGCAACGTGTAGAGAAGGCTTGCTTTAAAAGTTGCAAGTAGATTTTGTTTTATACTCTTTAGAAAGTGAGGGAGAATATATTATTATGACAGTGTGAAAATTGACTTGATTGATGAATGTATATGGGTAATGCGAAATAATAGGATGATGAAATAAAATAAAATGTTTTTGAGAAATAGATGAACTTTGGAACCGGATTGTTCACCAAGCTAAATGGGAAATATTAAGTGTAAAAAGCCAAAAACTTGATTGTTTCTTTTAAAGACCAATGCACTGATTTTGACGCTATTATAAGTTTATCTTATTTTTTTGCCATGCCAGCGAGGAATAGATTTGTCGCAAGTATCACATTCAGTTCACTTAACATTATTATCTTTAATGTAGAAACATCAGCATATCAATGGTAATGGCTCTTTCAAAGAGCTTAAAAACACCGGTTTGAGGTTTAGCAATCAAGCATATATACTTTATTCAGGAATGAGGGTACTACTGTCCACAATAATTTTGTTTAAACTATCACATACAATATTATACATTGGGTACAAAGCTGAAAAATAGTAACATCTATTTCTGAGTTTGAAAAAAGACAAAATGTAAATTACTGACAATTATACAATTGAAATATAAAAAACATCTTAAATCAATTTCATGCATAGTATGCATTGCATACATTATACCTACATGCATACCGTCGAAAATTCCTATATCTTTCAGTACTTTAAAATTAATTTCAGGAGAAATAAATCAGTTACATAGCTATAAGCTATATATCATCACGATTCATGACCAGCAATACTGCATCAGCAGAATTTACCTGCCGTAGCTAGTCAAATATAAGCCCAGGGTTCTCAAATAGATGTCCGGCTTTTATAGGAATACTTACGGAAATGTACGTACCTAATTTTATGACGCTGTGTCAATAAAATCCCATAAGGGAAACTTGTTAACCTAGAAGATATTTTGGCAAATGTCTAAAAAAAGCTAATTAAGCACTGACAATTAAGTAATTAAAACCGGATTATATGTATATTACCATATAGTTATTCATCACATATAAGCTTTGATTTTTTTTTTAATTTTAACACAAGGATCGTATTTGATAAAGTTACATTGATATCAATATATCACATGAATATACCTATGTATATATCTATATAATTTGTTCACAGATTTTCATGTTCTCGTATATTATATTTTAATTAGAGAACAATGAATACGGTTACAAACAAATAGAGTATTTTCGTTTCTCTCGCTGAATTTTGACAAACTGTAATATGAATAATAAAGACATTTTTATATATTTTTTAAATTGAGTAACTAACTACCAAAATCAAAAATATATACCTGGTATATGGAACTACCTAACTGTATTTGTATAATATTTTGTATTATGAATACATATTTATACAGCATTCTTTAGATAAAACATAATCGTTTCACAATTTTTCACAAAATCTCGAGGTACTTTTTTAAATTCGATCACGTTTCATGAAACTATAATTCATGCAATTTTAAAAATCTTTCTCATTAAATTGATGAATGATCAAAAATTGTATATATTATTAATGAATGATTGATTGTTCCAATGCAATGTATGATATTGTGCGTATGAATATTTTCAGGTTCAATCAGGATATATCATCTTTAGAATAAAAATGATGCTATATTAATTTATGAGTGAATGGAAAGTTTCCGAAAGTCTTTGAATCAAGGTTATATACTTTGTAATAACAGTCATTTTATGACTAGAAAAATCATCTAGTCATTAAGAACGGGATAATGGTTCGGGTTTCGTAGATGTTGGAGGTGTGGGAGTTGATGATGACGTTGATGGCTTTGGATTGGAAGAAGATGAACATGCCGCAGCAGAGGTTGACGGAAGAGCCATGGCACCTGCTGAATGACTGAATGAATGGATGGCGTCGTCGTACATTGGTGGAACTGCAATTAGAAAGTATACGTTTGCGGGATTACATTTACCCTTAATTTAAGTGGATTGACGAATTATTTATAAAACAATTATATTTACATGTGTCGACGGAAGATGCCCTTGAAGGCAACTGAGAGTATGATGGAGGCGGTGGTCCACTTGCGTGAGCTGACTTGTGTCGATGTTTCCCGGTGGATTCTACACCATTCTGAAATGGCAAGTCCACCGAGCGCCTTCTATGAGAAGCCGAGTAATGTCCAGTGTAAAACAGTTCCTGTTCTGAGGAAGTATCCCTGGAAGAGCCATTTCCACTGTCATTAGCGTTATCAGTGGTTCCTATAATCACGGGCACGTGACCCTTTAGCACAGCTCTGCGAGTTCCTTTCAGGTAAACCTGCACCTTGATAAAATACAAGTACTCAATAATTCCCCGGTATGTTGGCTTAACTCCAACTGGAACTCGAAAGGAGCTTTCCCAAATTGTTTCCACTGCCCAGTCCGCCTCATTCGTTTCCGTGTAGTCCAAAACTGCTCCAACAGTCTTTTTCCTGTTCTTATCTGCGTAGTAGCATACCTTTTGTATGAAAGAAACCATTATCCTTTCAATCCGCTTCCCAGTTTGATTGATCAAGGTCAAGTTAAAGTGGGAGTCGTCTCCTGGAAGAAAACCTTGTCTTGGAAGTCGGAGTGTAAACGAAAGCCGTTGTGACAAGGAACGACGAACCAAGTCGTGGAAAAGGGACCTTTTCTGCTTTTCATATGTGAGGGGGGACAGTGCAACAGGGTCCAAAGCTAAATTGTAGTAATCTCGGAATTTTAAATTGGTGGAAGCAATTTGAATAAAATCCCAGGGTGTTTGGTAATAAGCTACCACTTGATGGCGGACAACACCGTAATTACTGGTGTAGCTTCCCGGAAGAATGCATTTTGATGGGTACTGGAAGCTGAATGGGAAAATGTGCTTCGTTCCCGGAAGACAAAGAAGTTTTTCATTTGTCACTGAAATGTAAAGGTAAAATGGAAATCTAAAATGGTTTTTTTAATACAAACATTTTTATAAAACATTTTAAGAATTCAATTCGTTACATTTTCCAGAGATTTGAGCCCATGACCAGTTCACGGGCCAGACGTATGTAAATACTTTTGGTTGAAGGACATCCTCCACGTTTGAATGAAATGTTTTAAAATCCTTTTCTCGGTACTTTACAGACACGATCACTTCCAGATCAACTCGAATGCCTAAAAATACATTGAAATGGTAAACTACGGATATTTCCTGTGGATATAAAACATAGGCTGTGGTAAGAAAACTAAATATTTTACCGCAGCAGTATAGATCCTCACAGTTCCTCAAAATTAGCCTCCCCTCCACCTTATCCCCGGGTCCGTAAGCCCAATACCTTTTCTCCCGACTCAAGACTACTTTTGCTTCCGCAAATGATGGAATGGTAACAGGTGAAGGAGATGAGGATCCACCAGACCCCCCTAAATGCTGAACAAAATGTTGTTGCAACTGAGCAAAAGAAGTCATATTGCTTCAGTTGATTAAACAAAAAAGTAAACTTGACTTGTTTTTTTTATGTTCCAATTTGAACACTGGTTTTTTGATGTTCAAATTAATTGATTACACTTGTAACTGATTTTAATTGATTTCAGAGTCATACTTTATTACTAATTTAGTTTTATAAGATAATAATTAAGTCAAAGGAAAAAATAAATCTGCGCTTTTCCTGTACGAACTGAAATGGTGTGATGAAATCAGGTATGAAACGTAAGGACATTGAAAAACAAGTGGGAGTTGAAAGAAAGCTGGTTGTGTTGTATTTGTATGGCGGAGAAAACTCCTATTCCTCCACTATTGCACCACAAGGATTCACCATCATCCTCTATAAAGATCAATATCCAAATGGGAAAGTATGCCTATGTCCTCCACATAAACAAACACTAAAATGAGGAAAAGATGAACATTATTTCCATATATTATAGCGCAAGCTATACAGATCCGAATCAAGGAGAAAGATAATAATATAACATGGATACACATAAAAAGGAAATTGGCAGTATTCAGTGTATATCTTTAGGTAGGAGAAAGTCATTCCAGTAACAGAGATCTTTCTTGTGTCACGTTTATCATTCCAACCCCTCATCATCTTTGTATATAAATACATAATACGTGTCCCTTTCCCTGATCTGTCCCTTCTTTCTCTTTCAGTTTCATCATCCCATTTATGTTCCATACACATATATAACATGTTCTATACACATACCATATGTATGCCTACTATGCTCGTCATGTTCGTTACTTTCTCTCGGGGAAAATCTTCATTTCCGTTAACATACGTATGATGAAAATGCGTTGCAAACGATACTAAATATACCGGAAGGAACGGTGATGTGGTGATTATAAACCTTCAACTAATGCCATATAGCCGTCAATATGTATAGAAAGTATCTTTATACATCTTGCAAAACTATCATTGCAAAACGGTGAAAGTGAACAGGGTATTTGAGGAGAGGGGGATGCTGTTGATAGTGTTGATTTTCTCCGAGATCCACCGAATTCGCACAATAAAAAACAGGTTGAATGATCAGTCAGATGATGAAACTAGAACATCTTGTGACTAGATGATAGGAGTGTGTGTAGGTGCCTACATGTATCAAAACAACAACAAAACAGAAAATGAACAGATCATTCATATGGCAGTGTTTCTAACAACGGATGTAAAGTTGCTTTATTTGTTTTTTTTATAATTATTTACATTGTAGTGTTGTATATATAAGTTTTATGTATTTTTGTCAGTCATCTACATTTTTTAACTCAAAATTATTATTTTTCAATATTTATCTCTGACTATATCTTTTTTTGTTTCGAGCAATATCTCAGCGCGTATTTAAGATGGTGATAGTTATATAATATATGAAGACTTCCAACCCATTCCTATTATTTCCAACCCATATATTTCTATGCATTCAACTTCATTTAAAAATAATGACGGTTGGTAGAGATGTTGTAACAGCACATTTTATATAAATCTTCATTACATTGATGCACACATAAGATAACGTAGTATATCGTAACAGTATAAGAATCTATATATTTATGGAGTAATAAATTGCAACTAAACGATGAAATCTAGTCAAACACGTCCTTCTTATCTGCAATGTATTGAACAATATCAGCAGGTTTAAGAAGTTTTTCGGCGTCTGCATCGGGGATTTCAAAACCTGAAAATAACAATAAAATACAATATTAATCGTAAAGTTTGTTTATTTTTTTAGAATGAATTAAAACATAACAAACTAATTTGACTAATTTACCAAATTCATCCTCCACAGCCATGATAACTTCTACGTGATCCAAGGAATCAAGGCCCAAGTCATTCATAAAATGAGAGTCTACGGTAAGCTAAAAAGAAACGAAAAGGTATTTTTTTAATTACTGAACTTGTAGTAGCATGACTTTTTGTAAATCCGTGTCCGTCCAATATCAGTCCCAATCACCATTAATATTATTAAATAGCATGTCAATGGTAAGTCATTTGTTTGGAAAATCTTTAAGACAGTGATACAAAACTGTGATTACCTTGTTGGGATCAACCTTATCATAGAGTTTAAGGACTAATAGTACCCTATCACGAATGAATTCCAATGTGAGGGGTTCTACAGCAGAATAATGTCGGACGAACCCACGTCCTCCCAACAATCCACCGCTTGTCATTGCCTGCTTTAACCCACAACAATAAAAACTAGTATTACATTTAATGTGCGCGTTGTTATCCTCAAAAAAACCCTATCAAACGTTAAATCTGATTCTGTTGCATATGAAGCTAAATGGTGGGGCATATTGGTCGGACCGGATATAAAACAGACTAAAACGCCTGTTCCGCAATGCGAAAATAATGATAATGATAGAGAACATGATTTTATTTTCATACCTTCTCAGCTGTAATTTTATCGAATGCTGCGCACACTTTTAGTACCCTCGCGCGAATCTCCTCCGCATCAAGTTTCTTTAAATCGACGGCATAGCTTCTTACTTGTAGGTGTTGGCAAAAAACTGAACTGGGTGCCCACGTTTGCTGAACATTCTACATAGAAAAATCGTAAATAATTAATATTTATGTACTTCAGCTGTAGCAGCATTTCTAGTCTTTACGATAATTCTTCAGTAACAACATAAAGGTTTTAAAGGTATTTACCTGAACCAATGACGAAAAATTACGGGAGGCAGCCACTTGACGGCTCAGTAACAAAGATCTACTGGGAGCCTTTTGGGACTGTCTAAGAGTTTGGGCTGATTGCCTTAAGAGCATACGAAGTACGCTGGTAGCCATTTTGCGCTGATAAATATCCTAAATCAACACACCAAAAATTACACATATTAGTTGGAATAGTGCATTATATCAATGATATAATATCATCTGTAAATTAAAAATTCAAAAGCCTACTAACCTAAATTATTGCCGGAATAAATATAACCACTAATTGGGTTACACAAGACACTTTTCCTTTCGAATGTCCACTCAAGTCTAGTCGGTCACAGGGTTTTCATTAAAAGCAGCATACCACCTGCAAAATTATATAACAACCATTTAACATAACATTCAATCTCTCGATCAGCTGACTTTCAAGTTTAATTAATTACTCTTTATTATTGTGAGATATTTTACGATCCAAAAATTATATTACATCAAGCTCCCTACTCACTACTACAAAATAAATATTAGAACTATATTAATTATACCCAAACACTTTTCTTCCAAAAACAAAATATAAAAACGCCGATAACTTGAGCTCTGCTTAATACGTAAATATCAATAAGATTGCCTTACCTTTGGTCTATCTGTAGCTGATGAACATGTGACTGTGACCACCACCACTACTACTGCCGAGAAATAATTTTCCTCCAAAATATCACTGCAACTAACGACCTTTTTTAAACTAAATTCGTTAGAAAAGGATATCGTGGTTTGTTGATGTTTTTTCAAATTCCAAGTTGGCTGCTGATGATATCCTTCCTATTTTATCCTCCGCTGTTTTCCCTTATAGCACTTTGCTGCACTGTTTATATTGTATAAAAAAGGGTTAAAATGCTGAAGAAGCGGCGTAAAAACTCACACACATGCAATCTAAATACATTAGCCATTTTATCATGCATAGGAGTAGTGCAAAGTGGAATGGAGAAGAATTTTTGGGCCAGGCCCGGTTTTCCTCATCCACCACTCACCTGAACAGCTTGACGCGCAACTTTTAGTATCTCTTCAATTGAATGGGGCATTCCCTTGTTCCAAAACCTGTGTTTAAAGCTATGCATGTGCGAAGAGATAGGATCTCTTTTTTTTATAAAAAAATATCTTTGTTCACTTCA
>JAITYZ010002187.1:0-24353 GCA_027744595.1 Paronellides praefectus
TGTTATCTCCTTCTTGTTTTGTTCCGCTTGCTCGTACTTTTCAGCAAGCTCCTTCAGCTCCTTGAAGTTCCGGTCACACATTTCTTCAAGCGAACTCTTTTGACCTTCCAACTCTTGAAGATTTCTGGGAACATAACAAAATCCAATATATTATTACACGTACGGCCAAACAGGGCCTTTCTTTTATTTTGGCTTCCAAATATTCTTTAGGTTGACCAACCTTTCCGTATCTTTGAACTTTTTGGAAACCTCTAGCTTATCCTGCATAGCCTTACGAAGGGCATCCTTGGCAACACTCTGATACTTTTCTTTGTCCTGAAGAAGCTGAATCACCTCTTCCCTCAATTTGTCTTCTGTCATACTCTATTGTTCACAACATACAAAAATGCATAATAATAATTACTAAATATTTAAGGCACAATGTGACTGGCACAGAAACAAGGTTAATTCAGCAAAAGGGTACCTTATGAGATGCCTGGAGTTGTCTTTCAAGTATGTCCACCCTTGTAAGCAGGCGATCTTCCTCAATTAAAGCTTTCCAATTCTGCTCCATGAACTCTTTGGTACCAGCCAAGTGCTTTGTCATTATTGCTAGTTTGTTTTCAAGAACTTGTTCTCTCAGCATGGCTTCCTAAAATGGGAAACAAACAATTGTAATGGTCCAATCTTCGTTTTGCACCATATTGCTTGCAAAATATGGGAGTGATGGAGGTGTATGGACACTCACCTTGAGATACTGATTGAGTAGATATATATCTTGAACAGGAGTGCTGGTGGCCTTCTCAGGAACAATGGTTGATGAACTGTTAGTACAAAAACCAGGGATTTTAACATTTGCCCCAAAAAACTCAAACAAATATAAGTAAAACACTGAAATGTAGTTTTAAGTGACAACCTCGCTTTAGCCTCTTTCCCATCCGGCAGGAACAGCTGTACATTAGCGATGATACATCCGTGCGTCACTACACAACAACGAAGAAGAAAACAACACGTCTTGGATGAATATTTTTGACATTTGTCCCAGCCATTTAAATAAGCACTATTACCATTTAATCAACAATTTAAATTGGAATTGCAGCATGTCTCACATTTTTTGTTGACTTCCATCACATCAACGCCAAACTGGACTATGTCACCGGAACAAAGCTCACGAGGTGTCGATTCTTCTGAGCTTTTGCTAAGTCGCTGATTGTTGACAAACGTTCCATTACTGCTTTTTGTGTCTTGCAAGTAGAACTAAAAATTAAAAGGAACATTCTTTTATTGAACCTCATAAACTAAAAAAATAAGCTCGTAGCAGCAAAAAATATGTTGTAAATAAATTATGATTATTTTTTAGACACATTTTGTTTTGAGCACTAACCTTGCCGTTTTCAGTCTCATACCAAAGGAGAGCATGGTTCCGAGAAAGGACTTTACAATCAAATATGGCATTGTTAGGGCTCGGCCGTGCACGTGCTACCGATCTACCAATTTTAATTGGCTGATCTAAAGGGAGGGTTCGGTCCTGTGAGGATGCAAAATAAATTTCAATATAAGACCTCCCCCAAAAAATATAACTACCTATATACCTTTCAGAAATTGTTAATCAAAAGGATTTAGGTTTTTTTACTATTAATTTTTTTTTTCAAAATATAATGATTTACTCAATGTTACCTGAAACGGATGGGAGTTGGGGCGACACGTTAGCACGGCACGGGCACACATAGTGTTCGACATTCGACTGAAGTTTTATCGCTTCCACCGTTAGGTCGTCGCTACCATTTCGTCATTTTAAAAACACACTTACAACTAAACACTTGGAACTGAAGCGCAAGCGTCGACATTTAAAAACCTTTTGAAAACTTTTTTCTTTCTTGTTTATTTTTTAAAAAAAATTCAGATTTCGATTTATTTTATTACTATTAGATGTAGTGTATTCACAAAAATATTATTATTACTTTTTTTTCTTTTCTCGCTGCTGATCACTGTCGTCTCTCTCTCTCTCTCTATCTATCTCTCTCGTTCTCTTCTCACTCTCACTTGCACTCAACTTACATTTATATTTTTTACTTGTGACTCTGCTGATACTTCTCTATTCTCTATACTTCGGATGTTGATCCCAATCATAATCCCAACTATCCCAACCCAATGTTAAAATTGAATGCAAGTGTGTGCGTAAAAGAAACTTATGTACAGAAACTATCTTCTTCTGGTCCTGGTGTTTTATGTTGTTGTGTGTGTGTAGCTGGCTGTTATTATTGAATGACTGTTTTTTATCATATTGAATGTATGTATAATATCCTATGTTCCAATATATACTCTTCAAAAAAACTAAACTCATACACTGTAGAAGAGAGCTTTAATTATAATGGTAAAAAAACGGTTCTCATGCATGTGTTTTTTACTTGAAGCAAAAAGTAAGTTGTAAACTTTTTGTATACCAAAAAAAGTCGGTAGATATATCTACGTAGTAAAAAAGTAGTATTTGTTTGTATATCCATGATGGATATCCATATGTGCGTAAAATAATAAAAGCATTGTAACGTGTATGTAAAATAAACTTCACATCATATGTCTATGTTGTAGATAGATGGATATACATATTTACATTGTTTGTAGATAGATAAGTAAATACACCATCTCTCACTCTTCTTCTGCAACCAAGTTTATCTCTATACTTTCCTTGCATTTGCATATTATTTATGTGCAAATGTAAAATATACCAACATTGAATACGATCTAAAGGATATATACATATATTTACACTTGAAACAAAAGAGTTACATTAATTAAATGACAAAAAAAAAATAAGTTGATAGAGGGACATTTAAAACAGGGACACAGGGCAATTTTCAAAAATATTCAAGACTTAAATAAGATTTAAAAAAGAAGAAGATACTGTAGGGTTCCAGCTAGTATTTTTTATACATTCATTTCATTCCATGATAGTACACGGAAAGGTCATTTCATTTCGCTGTATAGTGCAATCCCAGGTATATACGACATTTATGGTATATATATACTATTTGCTTGCATAATAATGTATTCTTGGTCTTACAATATATGTATGTGCATCTCACAATACCTTATATTTTTTGATGGGGTAAGAAAACACACATCTACATTTTCTCATATATATACAAAAGCAGACAAAAATCTTCTTCTTCGCACACTGCACTGCACAGTACACAGTACACACACACACACACTAAATTGCTGCGTTTGTTTTGTACGTGTGTATATCCTGCACAATGTACTGCTATTCATTTTTTTTATACGACGAGCCACCTACAACGAGTGAATGCGAGTACGCCTTAAAAAAGTTTATCAAAAATGTTCATGTTGCAATCTCATTTTCATATTTACTTTACTACTATTTTACCCATTATGTTTTTTTCTCTCCTCTGTCTTTACAAATTAAACTTTTTTATTTCTTGTGTACTCTGTGCAGGTAACATATTATATTATACAGCAATTCCCATTCCTCGTTTATGAAACGCATGTTATTTTAAATATATACAAGATAACATTTATCTACTTATTTAACTAACACTGTACAACGGCATCTTATTATAAGTCAATGCAAAAAAATACATAATATCTTCTTTTTTTCATGCGCTTGTTTCATGCAATGCAACATGCAACCAACAAACCACACAAATATTTTTTTTTCTACCGCATGCTTTCCATTTAAAAAAAGAAGTAAATTCATTAATATACGTGTTCTAATTTTACCACGTAATAAATCAAATGTAGGTACATAAAAAAGAACGATGGTACTTATGAAAGACAATATAAGTATTTGGATAAATTGTTAATATGTAGCTCAAAAGTATTGCCCTTTTTCCTTTTTTTTTTGAGATTCATTTCCACAATAATAATTACTGACAGTTAGTTAGTTAGTTTCCAAGTTAGTTGACAAAAATGGCAATAAAAGTTTATCTCCATTTTGAGAAGGACATGAAGTAAGATGAGTCATTACTCATTACTAACATGTTGATGTGGGCATCACATCAGCATGTGAGCATCAGCATCAGCACTTCTGTGCTGATGTGTGGCGAATCGCTGGAAATTGCTTTTTTAATTAGTTTAGGGTGACATCTTCCTCCATCTCCTCCTCATAAAAAGGTTATCTTCTTATTAGCGGCTATAATATGTATTTATTTTACTTCTTTTTCAGCCTCATTCTCCTCTCTCCTTTTCGCTGGAACAAGATATTAATTTATGAGACGTGTTATTAATATTTTTCAACTCTCTGCTTTATTTTATGAAATGATGGGGGTAAAGAATTTTTTCTCTGTGGTGTGTGTAGTCCCAACTTTGATCTTCAATTCACATGTTCGCATATTAATAAAAAAATAGGTAAGCATATTTTATTTTCATGACATGAAGTGGATGTCGATATACCGTTTTCCACTATGTTGTGAGTAGTTCGTAGAAAAATAAGATGTATAAAAATAAAAACTATATACCTATGTATATTTTCTAGCTAGGTATACAGATGTATCTAGTTGGGCGCAGGTACAAAGTAGTGACATCGGGAAACACGAGATGTTGTTAAAGTGCAAACTGGTCCTTGTTTCTTCTTATCGGAAAATAAAGCTCTACTCTACACTACACAGCACGTCGTAGCACATCCTCCAACAACAAGAAAAAATTCCCACGCAAGAAAATAAAATTGTAGAAAAGTACAAGAAGTAAATTATCACAAGAATTTTTGTTTGCTATACACACAGTTGAGGTTATATAGCGGCGGCAGCAGCGGTGATGGTGGTTGTATCATTAAATATTTAAAATGATGATGATGACCACAAGTGTTTTCAAAGGGATTTTTTGTAAAACATGTTGTTTTATAAAAGTGGTTGTCATATACTTTGTATTACACTCATGTAACAAATCAAATCCCAGGAAAATCATAATATGTGTCTATGCATATATTTTTTGTAGTAAAACTAACGTTCTGCTGACAACAAACACATTTTCAGCTATTTACCATGTTATTATGATGATGAGTGAAATAATGCTGGCTTTCAAGCTTGAGGGGATTGAGGTCCTTGACATTTCTCAGGAATTGGATCATCATTATCAGCATCATCATTCGCTTGAATTTAAAGTAGCGCCATCAACTTTTCTACTTATTGCCATTAAGGAAAATGATCATTGAATCTGGAAAAGGATTATATTGTCATGGAAATGTTGGATTATTTTTTCTACTTTTTGTTGGAAACAGAGTATCATCAATCAACCAGCTGTAGCTCAATGATCTCGGCATCTTGTTAATGGGTAGTAATAATAACAAAAAATAACAAGTGTTTTTATTCATCTTATTTCTCTTTTAAAATGGAATTAAAGGGCCACCTAAAAATAATTGGAGTAGGTTAAAGTTTTTTTTATTCTTCCTTCTTCTTCTTTTCATTTTGAATTTGCAGAAACGTGTGTGTGGAGGAGTAGTTTAATAAGAATAATAATAATAATGAAAATAATATGTGAAAGGATTGTAAACGATTGTAGCACATAAACATATTATGATATAGTATCTATAATGTAACAAGAAATGAGGAACAATAAAACACCGTTCCAATGTGATGTTCCGTTTAAATGTGCACAAAACAGGATTATTATATGACGATGATGACAATGTGAAGCGAAGGAGGGGAAGGCGTGAAAAAATAAAACTCGTTAAAAAAATGTCATATTACATTTATTGTTAAAAGCAATTTTCCTACTGCCTATTCCTTTCCCCAGCTATTTCATCATTTTCTTCCTTCTTTTTTTTCTTCTTCTTCTTCAAAACAGCTCTTTCGTCTGACAGATAAACTGGTTTTTTTCTTTCTTTTCCCCTTCTCTCCTTACAAAATACATACAATTCTTTTCTTGTACTCCTTTGTCCTTTTTTTCCTCCCTGGATTCCGCTCTGTCAGTTTAACTACGTCTCTCATTTTACACTTTCCATTTGCTTTGCAGTTGTAAGAAAGAGAAAAAATAAGGGTTTCTTGCAGAAATATATCTACTAAGCTAGGCATATATAATATACACTCTTAATACGTGATATCATCATCATACCATTATTATTTTTTTGGTCTATTTTCTTCACAGCCCCATTTTTTTGCTTTACATTATATTGCACTGTATTGCAACTATTGAGTTTATTAGAATTTATTTATTATTATTTCGCTTTTAGCTTCCTTTCCATTTCTCCTCCTTTTAAGTGTGTAACAAGAAGAGGGAGAAAGAAAGAGGTTGTCTCTCTCTTTCTTTCTCTCATGTTAGCATCATTGGACGATAGGTAGACATAATTTAATCTTGTCTTAAAACGAACTAACCAGACATTCCTTTCTACATAAATGCTTGAAAGGTACAATATGTTCTTGTTCAAGAGGAAAAGGAAATAAAAAGAGAGAGAGAAAGAAAAGGAAAAAAAATATATTTATATTCAGCTGAGTTTCATGTTGCTTTCACTACTTTCAACCAGATCACACTACCAAGAGACACTTGAACACACGCTCGCGCTGCTGCCCTCACTCTTTGGCTTATTGCGTGAGTAACGGCCGCCGCACACTCTTCAGCCCATTACAACTTGCATTCCCGTCTTTGCCATTGCAACTTTCAACGGAGGTCCGAGAGCTGAAACTGGCATGCAAAAATAACATTTGAGTAAGAAAAGGAGAAGATGTTGATTATGAATCATAATTTATGATAAAATAAATGATTTTCAATTATAAGTGGGCTTTATTCAACGTTGAATAAATGAATTGAGAAATGGCTGGCGGGTATGTTTTACAAAAAAACAAAAAGGGCTACCGGTGATTCATTATAATTGAATAATACTTTTCACAAGCCTCATATTATTAGCAACTACTTCACCTTTAAAAAAATCTTTTTGTTTGTTCGGCTGTAAACTTAAAAATTACAAAAAAAAATTAATCGTGTTTCACTTTTTACTACATTAAATAAGACAAGATTAATGAGAGCGTCGAATTTTTGAAGGACATGTTTCCACTGCACTTGTGTGTAAGTATTTACAAGTCACCTTTTTTATGAGCCTCGCAATAAATTTTTCTTCGTATGTAATCATCTGCTCGGGTCAGCGTCCACTTCTATTACTCTTCTGTCGAGTGTTTGTTGTTTGTTGCATTGCTACTTGTCTTGAACAGCAATACTTTATTTTACTCTGAATTATTGAGCATTTAATTCTCCGGTTCCCTCCCCCTCTCTCTCTCTCTCTTCTCTTCAACAGTTAGAAGTAGTAAGCATTTTTTTAGCTGATAAACTTGCATGCATAAAAAATAGAAAAAAGGTGCAGAGTGCATGCATGCATGCATGCACTACACTTACTCCCTCATATTACCAAATGGGAAGAATGAAATAAAAAAGAGAGAATTTCTTGCACGAAAGAGAAAGTTGAGGAGCAGGAAACAGGGAAATTGTGTAGTCACGTCAACCTTATAATAATAATAGCAATAACAATAATGTTAGCGGCAGCTTACAGCCAACTCATACGTAACTACAGACGGCACACATATATCCACCAGCTACAAAAAACTAACACAAAACTTAAATGAAATTATTTATTCTAAAATTTTCACATTTGCCATTTTCTCCACTCATTTTTTCTTCTTCATTGACTCAGAAAAAAGGTTGGTTTTAAGCCTCATCGAGAGAAATGTCACTCACATTATATTTCCTTTCAAATTATACACGAGTCTAATTCACATGTCTGTCCAATACCTACATACGCTAAAATTTATAATATTATATGGACGTATGTTCGTATGTGGGTATTTAAATCCTGTAACAAAAATATATGTACATATTATGTTTTTTTGTAATTAGGCTCTAAATAAAGTATTTCACAGTAGGCAGATGATGATGATGATGATGATGATTATGAGGGAGGTGGCGTGGCATGGCAATTTTTTTTTATTTTCTAAACTACATAAATACTTTGTTGTTAGATATACATGAATATGCATCACACATGCAATCTAGCTGGCTATTATTATTATTTTTTATAAAGAGACTTTTGTTCTTTTTCTCGCTCCACTAGTTACATATTATGCCAATGTAAATGCATGGAGGCATGGAATATTATTATTACGCTTGTATTTTCTGATGGAACGGTTTTGACTGCCGTGTTTCGTTTTCAAAAAAATGGGAGCTAACCAAAACCTTCTCATTTCACAGTGCAAAATATATTATTATTATTATTATTATTATATTAGTGGGGTATATGTACATGTATAACTCTTTTCATATTTTTTTACCACTTTTCCATGCAACCAAATCCAAGGGCTGTTGGCTGTTCTTTCTCCTCTGCTCTCATTGCATTACTTAACTTTGACTTAACTTTGTTTTGTCAAAAAGCGTGAGCATGATGAAAATATATGCACCATTTTCTTGCAAAATGGAGATTATGATGGAAAATGTGTACATGTTTGTGTGTGTGTGTTTGAAACACGCATGCAAATGTATTCTACATACCTACAAAATTACGTGGTCAGCAATCAGTCAGAAAAAAACACTGTTTTACAAATGCTTGACACTATAACTCCTGTGTATACTGTATATAATGTACATACATACATGTGTCCTTTATGAAAAGTTGTGTGTTTCAACAAAATGAAATGTTATGTCCATGCCGAAAAAAAAAATATTTTAAAGTGGGAAAAGGAACTGAAGAAGGGTCAGTCGTCAGATCGATTATATTTATGCAGAGCTTTAAAACGGACGCTGTTTGCTCTTCTGCAGTTTACTCGACATTTTTAAAAGCTTGCAGAAAGAGACTAGATGAACATTCCTTATTTTTTTAAGGAAAAAAAATACCTATATATAGAGCGCAACAGTATTGAAATTTGGGTGATGATGATAGAGTATAGGGAAACGTGAGACTCATCAACGGCATATATGGCAGTGTAGTGAGCGTTGTGGTGTGACTTTTATCGTGTGAAAAACAAAAGGTGTCTTGTGAATATACCTCTGTTAAAAGGATGTATACCTACTTGGCTGTGCAAAAAAAAATTTTTTTAGAGAAGAGAATCAAATGAAAAAGTGAAGGGGGGAAATTGTATCATTCAGCTAATCCTTCTCCGCTCCCCCCAAAAAAATGAAATGCTGAGCGATATGCCATGAAAAGAGGCACTTAAAAAAATAAATAGAGGAAAAGAGAAAGGTGAAGTTGAAGAGCTAGTGATTCTGTCACCACCCAAAGTAATATCCTTCTTAATGTCCTGTTTGCAAAATACTTGGATGATCGTGATCCCCATGTGCACACATGATAACTCTTGACAAACTACAAAAAGTTGTTGTTGTTGTTGCTGCTCCTGCTATATTGCTGCTTGTAGTGTGGGGAAGAGGTGTCAACTGTTTTGAAAGTTGTGGTGATGGCAGCGGTGGTGGTGATGGGAAAAGTGGCTATAAAAAAGTGAAAATGTGACAATTGTTTAAAAGCAAGTAGCTGGAGAACATGTTTGAATCCCTTGATGAAAAATTCAGAGGCCACCTTGCAATCTCCGAAACATTTCCGTTAAAGCATGCTAACTGCACCTTGGAATAGTGCTATTGGTGCTGCTGCTACTCACTCTTTTTTTCTCCTCTCTCTAACTAATTTCATGTAGTGCTGCTTATATTTTGGTAGAGAGTGAGAGAGAGAGAGAGAAAGTGGATGAGAAGAATAACATGACCATCAACTAGATAGATAGACGAGCATACAGTATGACGACGACGACAACGACCAAGTTGACGGCGATGATGATGATCTTCATCGTCAGCATCATGATGATCACCTTGACCAGCATGTCTTTTTGCGGATAGATGGGATTTGTAACGATACTTGTTTCATCATCATTTCCTATTACACAAGTTTTACTGCTAGCCTTCCTCCACACACCGCACCGTTCCTCCTGTTCCTCTCTTTTTATAACAAACATTCTACAAATTTTCATGTTATGTCAAACTGTTTTTTATTTGTTGTACAGTGGAATGGTACTTTATACACAAACATACACAAACACACAAATAAAGGAATAGTATAGGGAAAACAGGGAAGAAGAAGAAGAACAAGAGGAGGAGGAGGATGACGCTTTGGTGCAGTAGCGGTAAAGGATGTTCATGTCCTTCTTTGTGTGTACATTGTGGCGATATGTGGGTAAGGTGGGCGAATCCAAAAACTTTCATGTCTTTTCCCCAGTGACGAATCAGAGTGACAAAACTTATTTTTTTTCCTGCCATATATGAGCCTTTGTAATATCAGAGGATAGACTTAATAGTTTTTTTTGTGCTTTGGAAGCGAAGCGGAGGAGAAGAAAGAGAAAGAAGAAGGAAAAGCATTCTATTAAGAGATTATTTTGTTTACGTGATATCTTTGCTGCAACAGCAGCAGCAGCAAGAAACATGATGTGAGTGAGTGGGAACATGATGCGATGATAATCATGTGAGAATGATACCCCCTTTTTAACAGATTTTCAATTTACAAACTTGTTGTTGTCCTTCTCCCTTGTACACATTTTTTCTCTATGGATTTTTTCCATCCAAAAGATAAACCAATAAAATTGGAAAGGACGACGTAGGAGTAATATCATCATCATATTTTATAAGAGGATGATGTGATGTGAGCAACAAAATACGAAAATTAATCTGCTTAGCAGCGTGGTCGTGAAATTTAAAAAGGAGAGACTTTGTGGATACTTAGTAAAAAAGATGATCATCATCAAAAAAAGGAGAAAAAAAAACTTCTCATGGAAATTAACAAGGAAGGAAAGAGAATATTTTGTAGTAAGTTTGGGAAAAAGTATAAGTGGCTCTCTGGCTTGGTTTTGGGTTGCTTGTTGGCTCTGCTCTGGGATCTCTTTTTCTTTTACTTTTTTTGCCTACCCACACCATTCTCACTTACACACCATTGCGGCCGCCACATTCACCTACACACACGTTTCCTCTTTTTTAAGCAATGAATGGTTCATTGGTCCGTCACTCACTTCCTTCATGTTGTCCTTGTTTTTTTCAAGCTTTCTTCTTCTTCTTCTTTCTCCTGTGCACTCCATAGCAATTTTGTTCTTGTTGTAATATAATAGGTATGGATGTAACTGATGGTAGTGATTTCCCTGTATATTTTTTACTTGTGTGCTATATCACAAGTCCCTCTCGTGATTTAAGCCGTGCGTGCATTTTTTATACATGTTTCATATGATACGACAGTATTATTGTAAGTATTGAATAAAACAATTTTTAATAATTTTTTGGTGCTTTGTAAAAAATACATATTTTTTACAAAGCACCAAACAATTATTTTTCTGTTTTTTTTTGTGTATTTACATAAAAAAGCGTATGTTGGGATTATACATACGATAATAGAAGGTAAATTTGAACAAAGGATAGGAGGAGGATGATGCGAAAGCAGTGCAAATATCCGAAGAAGGAGCCGTCAGAAAGGAGGAAAAGAGAGGGAAGGAAAGCAAATGAAGCAAGGCAGCAGGAGCAACAACAAAGAGAAAGAGAGAGAGAGAGAGAGAGAGAGAGAAAGAGAGAGGAAAGCCAACATCAATGAGCTTTGGCCTGTCCCTCTATTTTACTCATTTGTGTTGCTGGATGTGTGTGTGTGTCTGCTTATTTAACTTTATTCTTTGGAGGACTACGCGTATATTTGACTCATTTTATAAAAGAGGGCCACTTTGAGAGAGAGAGAGAGAGACACGGAGCAGTAACCATTAGCATGATGAAAAGTGAAACTATGTATTTATACGACAGGAAAAACATAGGTTTGCTGCTAGTGGTCCCTCCCAATTTTTACATGAGAAACGTTACATATACTCTTTTTTTCTGCATGCCTTGTTGAGAGAGAGAAAGGCACATGCATCTCCAATACACTACACATTATGCTGCTGCTCCTGCTGTGCGTATGCCTCTCTGCGCCTAAAAATACACACAAGTTGTGCACACAACTGATCCTTTTTTCCTTATGCAGCTTTGCAATGTGAGTGTATGCAAGCTTTTCGTGGAGAAGGATGAAACAGTGAAAGTACAGGATGTACTACTACTCCTTTGCTCATACCGTCTATTGGCTTTCTCTCTCTCCAAGAAGAAGAGAGAGCACCTATTCATGTATTACGTAGGCATCCACTTGCATACTAGGCTCCTTGCATGCATTCAATTCCAAAAATAATGTTGAGTGCAAGTGTTTCCATCCTGCTTTTCTTTCTTTCTTTCTCCAACACACACACTGCACAAAGCAGCTTCCCATCATGCCTCATTGTTTGCGTTTTGCAGGTCCATATATTGTAGATGTGTACATGGACGTGGTAGTGCACATAAGTTGATGCTCACACACACACATACACATTGTTATCATTATTCCTTGTGACTTGTGAACGGTTTTATTTTATAGTTGATATACACAACACTCACATACACACACACAAAGAATGAGAGAGAGAAAACGGTAGGGTTGAGCAACTTTGACCAATACCTCAGAGTAGTCCTTTCGCAGTCAGTCTTTATTTTTGGGCGGTGGCATCCCCACTCAAGTGAGGCAGAGCTTTTTTGGAAACCATTCCTGTTCCTTCGAATGCTTCAACAAAATATGTATGGTAGTGTATTGCAACAGAGAGAGAGAGAGAGAGAGAGAGAGAGAGAAAGAATAATGGAGTTGAAGCTACCACCTTTTTAGGACCCCGTGACCGAAATTCCCTGCTGCAACTTTTTCCCCGTTCTTATCGATTTCCTTATGTTGCGTAGAATTTGCGAAAGGGCGGATGATGGTAATTCCTTTTTTTCCTCTTCTTTTAAAAAAAAACACTATACGTTTTTCCTCCTCTTTAGAACGCTCAAGTGTACATGCTCTGCCTTATCTTGTATGTACCTACTTACCTACCTACCTACTCATCATCTCAACTTACTATGTATATATTGTTGGGAAATGAGAAAAAAAGCTATGAAGTCTCCTCTTCATTGTTTTTCCTCCTTCGTTTAGCCAATTCTCTATCTCCCTCTCTCTCTCTCTCTTTTTGCTCGCCTTTCCATTCCCATCTCCATTTCCCTGCTCTTTCCTTCCCTCTCGCTTCCCTCATCTCCTCACTCCTATTATTACATTATACATTGGTGGCTTTGTCCGCCTGGAACCCGCTTCTTCCTTCCACATCCACAATCCATACAGCTTAAGTGCTTAGAGAGAGGAGTACACACAAAGAAACATGTACTGTTGTACTACCAGTCTCAACTGACCTGTAACCTCGGAAAAAAAAGAGAAGACACCAAAGCTATATTATTGGTACTTCATCCCATTTCTTTCTATCGGATCTTTACTTTTCTCTTTTCCTTTGTCTCCCTCTTCCCCCCTCTCTCTCTCTCTCCAACTTCCTTTCTTGTTTGCCAACCAAGCCAATACAAAACAGAGTACACCAAAAAAAATAACCAGCACATCATCCTACTTCTCTACCGCCTATCTATTTTTTCTAGGTACATTCCATTCTTTATTATTTGTTTTTAGTAAAAATGAAATAGAGAAAAAATAGTGGACATTATCATCATCATGATCATCATCCTCCTACTTTTTTTTCCTACCACTTTACTTGCAATCTTGCAAAGTCCACTCCTGCTCCCTTCTTCAAAACCTTGCGAGAATATGAGTTTATGGGAGTGTGTTTATCAGCCTATTTGTCAGTTCCTTTTTTTCTTCCTTGTGTACATTCATGTCCCTATGTTATGTTATTATTATTTACATAGAGGATGTTATATGTAGGCATATAAATATTATGTATATATGTATATATTTATCATGTGTGTGTGTGCATTTTTGGTTGACTGGACTTGTACAATGACGACAACATTCCGTTTTTTTTGCTGCTCCGAATGAGTGAGTTACAACTTCAACTTGAATATCATCACTGCGAATCATAAACAAAAAGCCCAAACCGTTTATTTACAAGTAGCAAGGTACACATGTTACTGCTGCTGTTGCTCCACAAATACTACAACACCAGCAAGAAAAACATTTAAGGGGAAAATAGTAATAATAATAATAATAATAACAAGCAGATATACAAGTATATGGATATATATATATATGTATATATTCACATACCCAACTTGTATTTTCCTTCCCATCAATTTTTGAATGGACCGCCATTTACCCCGAAAAAAAAGGAAAACTGCCCTTGTTGTATAATAACGGTATCTCATGTAATATAAGTAAGAAAGGAAAAGAGGCTCAGGAGAAAGACAGGGAGAGAGTGAGGGAGGGAGAAAGCTTGGAAAAGTGTATAGCATCCAAGTAATATAGGCATACTGGCATTTTATTATAAAATAGCCACAAAACCAAAGTTACAGAGTATTATCATTTTTTTTGCCGCTGTTCTTGTCCTAACCCACACAAGCGTTTGTATATCTAATGTACAAAGTGTACCCAAAAAAATAAAAGAACTAAAGTATAAAAAAAAGTAAAAACATGTATGCTCATAACGACAACAACAACCATAATGATAATAAACGTATACACAACACAAGACACACATTGAATCATTTCATCTTTTCTATCGCTTGAGACTTTTTTTGTCTATTTTCCTCTTTACTTATTATTATACTACATGCTTACCTACTACTTACTTTACTATACCGCCACCACCGCCATTTTATGCCATTTTTTTTCTTCTTTTCACTCTATCTATTCACCTCTTTCTATCCATATATAGAATTTTGGTTATAGTGGTTGTTCTAATAGCAATGCTACCACACACATCTACTCTCCACTACTACCATCTTACTTACTACTTTCTACTACTGCTTCTTCTGCTGCTGCTGCTGCTGCTGCTGCCACTGCTGCTTGCAGTGGTGTAAGTGGTATTACTTCTTCTCCCACCACCACCACTACTACTTCCACTACCACTGCTATTACTCCGACTAGATTGTGTTTTGTGGTGATGGTCGTGGTATTAGTCTGCTCACTTTCTTTTCTTTCCACACACACTACTTTTTTTACTCTCTCTCTATTTCCCCATATTCTCTATACTTTTCTTCTTCTGCTTTTCTGCTTCTGCTGCTGCTGCTGGTAGTGGCAGTGGTGGTGGTTGGTGGCGGTGTGCTGGTGGTGAGTGAGTATCTCAGGTTCTCTCATAGTTTGAGTTCCTCAGTGTGCAAGTATCTCCTGGAGTGGTAACTACTACCACACTACAAGGATTACTATTACTACTTCTACTACTAAAATACTAAAAAAAATACTACTCACTACTGACACTCATCATCATCATCATCATCATCCTCCTCCTCGTCTTCTTCTTTTTCTTCAATATCAGCATTACAATAAGTACATCAGATATCATCATCATCAACCAAGAAAAGAGTGACTTTGTGTATTTGTAATAATAATAATAATAATAATAATAATAATAATAATAAGAGTAATACTATATTTATTTATCATTTTACCCTCACAGTTTTTTACATACTCGGACAAATAATCATCGAGTCTGCTTTGAAGAGAGAGCGAAAGATAGATAGACAGTGTGTGTGTATGTGTGAGCGAGAGAAAGAGAGAAAGTAAGAGAGATAGAGAGAGAATGTGTGTATGTGTGTGCCGTTTTTACAATCATCATCATCATCCTCTGTATATTATGTACCATTTCCCAGGAAAAATGTGCTAACAAGTCCAAAAGTGTCCAAAGCAAGGCTAAAAGAAAAAGATATATCCTTTTTTATTCAAATAAAAAATATACAATTTATTACAAAATTATTACACAAAAGTAAGATTTACAAGTATACTCATCAGACTCATCATCAAGTCAAAAGTGTAACAGGAAATAAGAATGGATAATAAATAGATGTAGTACTTTAAAATCATCATTTTTATTTATTATTATTTGTGGACCGAGTAAAAAAAAGTGAAGTAAACTAAAAAATAATCTACAATATATTTGTACACATCATCATCATCATCATCACAAATATAAAAGACACATACGGTGCGACCACTCTATACTTTACCAATGTACTTTGCCAATTGCTGCAGTGGTTGCTATGCTGTGTAAAAGTAACCAGAAATAAAGTTGCGAAAAAAAAATTCATCCAACAAAAAATAATAAAATATATTTATCAGCAGTTTGCTAAGGAGAAAGTATTAAAGTTTTACCAAAAAACAGGTCGTAATAAAAGACGAGAGAGAGAGAGAGAGAGAAATAAAGACAGTCGTCGCAAAGACACACACTCACACGCGTTTCTCTCCCTCTCGTTTTCCCCCTTCTCATCATGCAAGAATTTATGAATGGGGAGAAAATATGTTGTTGACTTTGTCTGGTGCATGAGAGGAAGAAAAAAAGAAGGATTTAGTTTGTTAGGAGGAGACAGGGAGTTTTTAAAAATTTATCAAGTAAATAAATGAAAGTTAACAAGAGGAGCAGCAGCAGCAGCAACAGCAAAAAAGCAGGCGCTACTCACAATCAGCAGCAGGAACAGGAGCAGCAGAATTCCATACTATTATTATTATTATTATTATCATGAAGGTAGTATGGGAATGAGTGGAAGGGCATTGTACAAATTCGTGAAGACTCGTGGCTCGCAGATGTTCACACCCGTGTATCACGCTAACCATCATTTGGGGACGTACGTGAAGTTTATATGACTCTCTTTTGTGTAAGTTTTTATTATTCTTTTATTCTCCTTTATTCTTTTTTTTCTACCAAAGTCTTTCTACCCAAAAAAAATAAAGAAGAAAAAAAATTAGCTAAACTATATTCCTTGCATTTTTTTATTGCTAATCAAAAGTCCGTTCTTTCCTTCTTATTTTTTTGTGTGTGTTTCTACTTTCGTTGAACTTTTTAGTTTCTTTGATTTTTTTAAACTTATTTTTTTAAATGAGCTGAAAGATTAATTAAATTAGTTATTATTATCATTATTGTTATTATAATCATCATGTTTTTGTTTGGCCTGCAGTGTGTCGTCGTTGTTGTTGTGAGGAGCCAAAGAATTGTAAAAAATAATTGCTAGAGTGGACTCCAGAAATTCTTCCAACCTGGAGTCAATTCTGAAGGTTTGTACCCTTTTTCTTAAATATATTTTAAATAAGCAATAAATTTAACATGTTTGGTTGGTCAGTTGGATGATTTGAAGAGAGAGAATATAAATGTTTGTTTGTTTATTTATGATTGCAGCAATTACGTGAGGCGTCAGAACAAAGGAAAGAACTCGAGAGACAGCATGCCGAAGCTTTGGCTCACTTACGGGAGAAGAAAGATGAGGTCAATCGACTTAACCAGCTCAGTGAAAATGATCATAAGAAGTCAGAGGAGACCATTGAAGCACTGCAGGTAGTGCTTTGTCAAAATTATACATTTTATTCTTCTTAATTCTCTATCCATCTCACCTTTTTCAATTTCCTTTTTTTGAGGGGGAGGTCAAATAAAAATAAGTGGTTAGTTTTTAACTCCAGCCCATTTTTACTTTACTTGTATTTTAATTGTATTTATGTTTTAAATATCTGTTTGCTCATCAGTCCAAGATCCGAGAGCTGGAGAAGAAGACGGAGCTCCAAAATGTTCACCACGAGGAGTTGATGCTGGAGCTGACAGCTTTAAAAAGATCACAACAATCAACTGTCCGTGCCTCATCCTCCAGACATTCATCTCTCGGGCACTCTCCCCCTGACTCACCACTTTGCTCAACTCCAGGTAAATCCCACAAACATTTCCTTCTCTTCAAATCTTTTCAAATTCTCCCTTTTACAAATATATTACCACTCCTATTATTACTATTATTTCCTCCTTTTTGTCATCGTCGCACTTTTTTATCCCTTCTTCTTCATAAAATCTCTCTTATTTATAGCTCCATCTCTCTTTTTAGGCTCAGGGAACCTATCTATTATCCTTTTTCAGATTTCATCACCAAAACTGGTTAATAATAATAATAATAATTATAATACAACCATCATAATATGTGTGTAATTACAACACAGTTTCTCTCCTTGTCAGTTTCTTACAATCAACATTATTCGCAATCCCATTTTTTTTTACTATTTCTCCCTTCAAAATTCTTTTATTTGCTCATCATCAGACTTTAATTTTTTTAACCCTTTCAAACTATCTATCTTATAAGTACCCACATTATATATATTATATTATATCTGATATACATGTTACCTTTGCAATAATATGTTTTTCACGGAATTGCAAATTCCAAGAGCAGAGATTTTAGAGCCAATTCATTTTGTTAAATCTTTTACCCTCATCCCCCCATCTACTTACTTTTATTAGCAGGAAAAATAGCTCTGATTTTTGTTTGAGGGGAAGGATAAAATTTTCCCGATATTATTTCATGCCATTTTAGTTTTAATCGGAGCAGATCCTCCTTTCAAAGAAAATACGTGTAGGTTTGTTTTGCCTTAATATGCATACTTTCACCAGATTACCAAAAAGTTAATTGACCACCAACTCTCGAAAAAGTAAAAAGTCACTCAAAAACACAGACTCTCATAATCCTCCTCTCAAAATATACCACCAACAACCATTCAATAATAAGTGTACATACATCACTACTACTACTACTATATTTCTATTACCACACATGTTGCTGTTGTTGTCATATTGTCATTTGCACACATACAAAAAAAATATATAAATATACCTAGATTCATATTTGCACCTCATCCTACTATTCTTCTTATTACTACACGACAACAAGCAAAATAATAATCAAGATGATTAGGTTGATCATGGTACGTCCTTGTTGAGTGCAAAGGGATTATAGTGTAAAAGTATGGGATAATAATATTAATCAATATAATAACAACACAAAATCCACATGTTTTATAATCTTCAAGCACATAGCTAGATAGATATATTTACAAATTTAGCTCATATTATTTTGTTTTAATGAAAATATAATGATAAAATCATTTATCGCGACTCTTCCACCCACCCACCCTCCGCTCTCTGTCGTGTCTAACATTTTAAGCAACAAGAAGAAATGAGAAGACACACAAGTCTATAAATAAACTGGTGTACAACAAACTACTGAAATTAATAAGTGGCTAATAGTATTCTGATATCAAGATGAGATGTTATTATCTAATTTTGTGGCCTTTTTAATAGATATAGGACCAATATATATACATGTTATAGAATATCAACCTATACTTGAGTACTCTGTGTTTTGGAACCCTTTTTCAAAGAGATCACTTTTTCGATTGTTATTATTATTTTCGTTAGTGGCTCATTATTATGCTTCACTTTTTCAAGAGGTTCTTTACAGTCAACATGAGCATAAGTACTAATTGTTAAAAAAAACAAAAGGAGACATATATATACATACATATACTTATTATATGTATACATGTATAATATATACGTATATATTAAGTAGGACATCCTTAAAAAATATATCCTTTTTCTGCCGTAGTATACTTTTCGTTGAGTGATTAGAATTGGAGAATTCCTTACAAAAAAAGAGGACGTCAGATGAGATGATGATGAGTCTTTGTTAAAGGAAAAAATCTTGTTCTTCTTCAGTCAAAGTCTCACTATTTGATCAGCAGCCACACCAATTATCGGGCAAAATATAGCACAAAGAAAACATAGGTAAATATATATTATATTTCTTTAAAAAAATAAACCAATTTAAATAAATAGGAAAAAAATTATATACATTTATTAGTATACTCCCTTTGTCAAGGATTGACCCAAATAATAAATAATAATAATATGTCGGTTTTCTCATAATAATGATAATAATAACATTTATTATTATACTTTTTTCTCTAACAATTTTTAAACCTCTTAAAAAGTGTACGCTCTCGCAGCTAAAAAATAAATAAATACGTGATGCCTCTAACGATAATAAAAATCAAAAAAGAAAAGAATTCCAGCTTCCGTTGCAAGTACTGACAGGTCAAGGGACCCTTGTTTGCTAAAAGCTAAAAGAAAGCATAGAATAATAATGTAATAATCTGCTTAACTGTAAAACAAACTGATTAGCAGAGTTTTGCGTGCTTGCGACCCAAAAAATGGATTTTGGTTGATAAAAAATAATAGCAAGTGATTTTTATCATTTTGAATGATTCGTGGGTGTAGGGATTGGGTGCACAAAGCAAATTTGCCAAGATGGCAATAAAGATGCTGATGAAGATGAAAGCGAAAAAAAATGTAAAAGTTATTTTTATTACTATAATATATATATATTATCCAATATTATGTAATAATAATAAGCTACTTGATACTTAACCTCGCTTTTATGAATACACACTATATAATGTGCTGCTATTTGTACGACTATCCGCCATTCATCACTTCCATAACCATAATAATAAGTAGAGATATTGCATTGCATACTTACATGTAACACAGACGCAGAGGGAAATATGTCCAACTTTTCATCTCATCACACAACTTTTTGTTGACGTTGCAAAAAAAGAGATATATTTTTTATTTTGTTAAATTTCACTTTTTTTCCAAAAAAAACATCAAGATCTCCTGTGTGTCATATAGAAAAACTTGTTAATTAAAACAAATTACTGCAACTAAAGTTGAGATTTAACCAAAATGTGCACAAAATTTGACTTGCCACACTTTTTGAAGGGGAAAAAGGAAATTAAAGTAGAAATTGGAACATATATATATCTACTTATTCATTATGTGCATTTGAGAAGCACACGGACTATAATATATATCACTACAACAACTACCTGTACTAAAACGACATGCACTCAAAAATAACACAAATATATTATCTGTGTTGCATTCAAAAGGACCTAATAATTTTTATCACCATTTTATTTTTGTGACTTGCATACATGCTACTCTACTCACATAGCATCTCTCTCTAACAAAACAAATGAATCTCATAAGCTGGATGAAAAAAGAAATGCTATTAAATTTTTTATTATTACTATATTATTTATGCACAAGAGTTTCCTTCCTGTTTCTTGTTACAATTTATAATAACCACTACTCTATATAAATAATATGTAGTAGAGCAATACTAGAGAGCACATGTTTAAATACCTTTGTGTGCATATCTATAATATAAATAATGTATTTTATATATTTATGTGAAAGTAATGTGATGAAATTTGCAGAAAAAAGAAGGTACTTATTTGATCTTCTTATTATTTTGTGTGGCTTGGAATAAAGCTCTTTTTTAGCATAGAGTAAATAGAAAACTAAAAACAAATAGTTGGGTAGCAAAAGCAGCATCAGCAGCAGCAAAAAAGAAAAAAAATTGATATGATTGATGATTGATGATGAGGATAATAATAATAATAATAACGAAGCTCTATTTTTTTAATTTCTTGCTCTTTTGCAAACTATATTATTATTATTGTTATTATTATGGTGGAATGAGTTGTTTTGTATGAGTGAACACAATATACATATATTTTATACCTTTAATACATTAAAAAAATTACCGTAAATCCTCCAATAAAAGCCCCGGCTTATATTTCAAAGTTATTCTTTTGAAATCTGGCCTACTAATGTTAACCTTCCTATCTTACTAATTTTAAGGGTCACGGCTAATAATAGAGACCGGCTACTAATTGAGGCCCAGCTTCTATAGGAGGATTTACTACTACCACTCCATAACATATTTTATTCGGCATAAAATTTAAAATAATTGCTACTAATAAAACTTAATTAATTGCGTTTATATTTAAGAGTGGGCGTCTCAATTTTTGGTCAAAAAAAGTTGTCCTTTATTTTTTGTTTCGATTGCTTGTTGTCTTATTTTTCGATTAAATTACCAATAAATACCAACGTTCAACGTTAGAGGATCAATTTTTTATGCCCTTTTGTGACAACTTGTTTTTTTTTATCTGTGAGGCCGATATTATTATTTTTACCTGTTGGGGAAACAGCACACAGTAAATTAAATTGATGATGATACTTTTTTATGTTCCATTTTATTTCTGTTGATCCTTTTTTTGCTAGCGGGTGTTTTATGAGATGATTGAAGGGTTTGTCGTTGTGAAAGCAGCAATTTTTGTGTGGCAATATGAAAAAAACAAGTTGTCACAAAACAAGGTGGACAATATATTATTAGTACTTTTTAAGCTGTTTTTTCGTGTATCCTTATCAGTACCATTATCATTGGATACCGTAATAGGGCTGCAATAAGAGAAAGGTTATATATTTTTTCTGGGGGTCATTTGAAGAAAAACAAGGATAATTGTCATGTAGGTTTGTTCGGAATTGGAGCGGAAAGGGACTCTACCTGTTTTCTGATGAGCTACACAATAATTTTTTTAAGCGTGGGCGTATAACTCTAATAACAGGTGTCTTTCTCAAAAAAGGGAATTGAAGCTCAACTTGCCCCAAAGTTTCATCCTTACCCACCACCCACATCCTCCTTAACTTCATGTCATTTTTTTTATTAAATGGAATGATGAAGAATGGTAGCGAGGTAGGATTATAATGGTAAAAAAGGTGTAGTGCTATAGGTAGGTATGTATAATAAATACAAATAACATGAAGAACTTACACGTTTTTACAATAATTGGAAAAAAATATCATTTTAAGAAAAACAAAAATGCATCTATGACACTTGCAAAATAAATTAATAATTTACCCATGCTCGAGCTATAATAATAATACCATCAATTTAAACAATTTTCAATGGATAATATTCTCCTTTAGCCCCTAAAAACACTTTGGCACTTTTTAAAATTGCAATGAAATAAGGTTAAACTGCAACAAAGCTGTACATAACTTTTTTTTATAGATTTGCATGCTTGAAGTACCCCCAAAAGATTATTTAAACCACACAGCTGTATATACAAACTTGCGTACAATTGCAAACCCAACTTTATTAAATTTTCAAAAAAAAAAATAATCTAAAAAGCCAAGACTTAGTCTTTGTGATCCCATATGACTTGAGTCAAGGGCTGTGTACCTGTGATTGATGGTGTGTCTTACAAAATAAAATATGCACTATAATATCTATAATATATCTATACCAAAGCATACTTACCACTTGACATTTTAGACCCTCTTGAAAAAATAGGATTGTTTAATAAAATGCATACCTACCTTCATAAATACTAACTGTAAGAAACTACCACCAAACCTTGTAAATATGCCATGTTTATTTACTTTAATTTTTTATAGTTTTTATTTTTCCTTTGAATCCATTTTTTAAAAAAAGTAACATTTATCATTATAATAAATAATCTGAATGTAAGAAAAAAAGGAGGAAGAAAGTTGTTGAATGGTCTCTAGTGATTCAATCCTTGTGCTTGTTAGACTCTGTTCTGAGTCGAGGAGAGAGCACTACGGCACTGTCCACCCCTGTAGTTCCTTCACTGGACGCTATTTTGGAACAGCAACATCAATCACTCTTTCATTCAACCGGAGTTTACCCAAGAGGTAGAGAACTAAAAAAAATATATCAAACAAATCAAACAAAAAAAAATGCACACAAAAAAAGCTTTTATTATTATTATTATTATTACTACTTTTACTACAACTTATTATTATTATTATAAATATTTCCCCGTGTATTCATTATACTTATTACAAACTAGGTATTTTAATCACAAAATTAATTATCTAAAAGTATTATATCCTCTTTGTATCATTATTATATTTACTTTTTTATATTTACAACAACAAACCAAAATACTTATTGTTGACATTTAAAAAAAAAATTATTGATTATCTCAAAAGTAGTTCCCAATTTTTTTTAAAGCTTGGTCATGTTACAAATATATATATATCCCTCGTCTTTCACTCGATTTCTCTGTCTCTCTCTCTCTCTTCTACTTTATCTCTCTCTCTCTCTCTCTCTCTTTATCTATCTATCTATCTTTCTCTCACTTTTTTATAACTCTTTTATAAACTTTTTCATCCATACCATAAATCATGTGAATGTGTAACAAAAAAAAATCTGTACAAAATGTATACTTCCATGTGTATACTTAAAATATGAACATCAAAAAAATTACGGGCACCATTTTTTTTTCAAAACTACACTTTTCTTCTTCTTCTCCAGCCTGCTTTTCTTGTTGTTACACAACTTATTTTATTTTAATGATTATTCCTTCACTGTCATCATTTTTATGTGTCCTTATCAATTGGTATTCTTCATAAAGTACAAAAAAATCCCCCAACTCCTCAACAATTACCTCGACAAGTTTCTAAAAATAATTGCCATAATTTAATATTTTTTTGAGGGAACAAGTAATCTAAACAGGTATGGTACTACGCATTATTTTTTTCATATAAAGTAATATGGAATACAGCATTGTTCATATCATTTCATGCATCTCTACGTAAGTATAAATAATATGAAACATAAAATTGGTAACAAGGTGTGGGATTTAACGTAGGACATTTAAAAAAAAGACAGGTATATTATTATTATTTTTGGACACGAAATGCGATCACATAATTAAAAAGCCCCCCCCC
>JAITYZ010002188.1:0-22218 GCA_027744595.1 Paronellides praefectus
AATTAGTTCTTTGAAATGATGATGGCAGATGCTCATTATTTTGTTTTAAAAAGTATGAGAAAACTTACGTATTTCATCATTTTGATATTTTTTGGAAATGCGACAAAGTCGACAAAATTGTTGGATTGATTGTTAGTTGAGTGAGGTGAGTAGATGAACTGATGCTTTGACTTGTGATCACCTTGCATTTATATAGGTGCTAACATTTTCTGGACTTGCAAAAATGCTAGTGTACAAAATTTTCATACCTGCTGCTCTGTGGAAATAAAATTAATTTCTTGTTTATTTGTTGGGAAAAATTTGTATTTAGCTTCTAAAGTGCGTAAAGAACCGTTCCTTATACCAAAAGATCTCCATCTCAATATAATTTCAATAGATGCCTTGTCACTTCTCTCTCTGAATCTCCATCTCCATACATAATATTATGCTATACGGTTCTAGCATTCAGTTTTAGCTTTGTGACTTCTGGTCTAAACTCTTGCTTTTATGAAGGTATCTTTGATTTGAGACAAAAAAAAGTTGTTACTAATGCACGCACGAAGCTGATTATATCACCGTTATTATAACTTATCTATAAATGGAGAAGCGAAACCGTTAACTTTTTTTACTAAATATACGCATTATGTTTTTTTGGAGATTTTGTTCTTATGACGCGTAGCACTTGTCCACTCCAGAAAATGAGTAAAAAACTAAAACAACAGTTTTGTGCCTTGGTACTATATATACGTACGATATGAATAGTCTTTCATGAGATGACGCTGCGTAATGTATTGATGGCTGATAACGTAGTTGGCTAACTGCATGGTTGGTTTTACAGGCTGAAAATGTGAAATTGAGATAAGTTGGGCATGTTTGTGTTTTGTATTTAAAGAGACGTTTGAACCTGTATCTCTATCAGTTATCATTTGAGTTTTCAATCATACAAATCAACCTAAAAATATTATTTTGCACTTGAGTTGTTCTGCAGCCCCTCACCATCCAAAATGATGAAATACGTAAGTTTTCTCATAATTTTTTAAACAATATGATAAGCATCCAATAATACCTAAATCGAAAAACTAATCAAATATTGGTGCTTTCAAACAACAGGTTATCCTCGTCCTTGCCCTCATCGCCGTTGCCTCCGCTCAAGTTCTTCTTGGTGGAATCAGCAACCAACGCCTTCACCCAGGAGTCGCCTCCAGCGCTGACTCTGGAATCCGTCGTTTTGGGCCCACTGGCTATGGTGTTGTCGGTGTTGCTCCTGCCATTATTGGTTAATTTTGTCAAAATGTTTATTTATATATCTACGGTGGAGAAAGATTAGACTGTATACATTTTTTGTAGTGTTCAAAAAATGACGTTTGTACCTTGATATTTCAAGGAATTGGAAGAATAAAAAATTCCCTGTGTATTTTTATTAAAATTCCATCTTGTGTTTTTGAATATATTGCACCATTTGCACCTCATGTTTTTTTAACGAATACCTGAACTCTTGAAGAGAAGCTATTTTGTAAGGTCGTTGAGAGGGTGGGGAATCCCCACTATAATGGGAATGGGTGAGTAAAGAGGAATACATATACCTACATGGAATCACACCCCCTCATTTTTATCTGTTTTTCATTTATTGCATTATATTTCCAAAATGGTGTTTTTTAATAAAAATATTGCAAGAAAAATCCGGGGTTTTGATTTGATTCTGCATAAAAACTGAATAATTACTTATCGTCCAAAAATTGAGATGTCATGTGGTGATATTACAATAATTCAAGCGATAAATGGGCATTTAATTAATTAAAAATTAAATAAAAAGCTTAATGTGTTAAAATTTTATCTTTTTACTGAACTGAAGTTGGAAAATTTCAAAGGATAACTCATGCAAACATGCATAACATAACGATTACTCACATAATTCACATGTAAAAATTAAAAAAAATAATTCGACGTCAGCTTAGATTTTGTTAAATAAAAAATATTATATATTATATATACCTAGATAGGATATATAGGTTTCTTTGCACAAAAATAGTCATTAATCAATTAATCAAAATGCGCACTAATGCATGCGACAAAGCTTATAAAATCTTCAGCATTGCTGATTCAGCAAGCTTCTATTGCATATTTCTTCAACGACTTGTTATCAATCAAATATGAATATCAATGCAATATAAAATCAGAGTTAAGAATTTTTTACTTGCAATCTGGACAATATCGAACTGCGCAGAGTGATGGTGACGTAGAACTTAGATGTAGATATTCTTCTATGAAACCTTTTTTGCCAATGTCGTATGCAGCAGACACTTTACAAGGTACCGTACGACAATCACAAAGTAATCACAAGCCAATGTTCAAGTTTAATATTACATCTCTTTCCAAGATGGCCCTCCTACAAAAATGCAAACAAGCCAGTAGTCAGCGCGTCAGCAAAAAAGGTGAGCTGCTAGAAAAAAGTGTAAATCATGTAACTGTTGATGATTGCGCGCACGACTAGTCAGTTACGAAGATACGAAGTTGTTTTTGTGTAATGTAACGTAACTGTATAGATTTACTGTTAACTTGTTTTGTAACTTCATATGACAAACGACCACAACAGTTTCACAGAGCAAAAAAAAATTATTATGCGACAAGCTCAAACACATGGGGAACCCTGGAACAGTTCATCGTGGTAGTTTTATATAGCCATTTTTTAAACAAAGACAAAAGAAACAGCATACAGCTTGAGTGAGTCCAGCCTTATATTTTTTTACTCCAATTCCTGATTTGCGATTATATGCCGTGATAATGCAATACTTATGACATGGAAAATAATGGTACGATTTGTATTTAATATTGCATCTTGGTTAGTTAAAGATGGCTCATTACTACTAGAAAAAAACAGATCGACACAAAGAGACACAAAGTATATAAGCCAACAAATCTACCAGATTCTGCATCAGTTATCCTTCACCAGTTCCAAAACATATAATCACCTACAATAACTTGTCGACTTTGTCGAATACCAAACAATTTCCAAAATGATGAAATACGTAAGTTTTTTTTCAGAACTTTTCAAACAAAATGATAAGCATCTAATAATACCTAAATCAAAAATCTAATTATCAAATATTGTTGCTTTTATACAACAGGTTATCCTCGTCCTTGCCCTCATCGCCGTTGCCTCCGCTCAAATCCTCCTCGCCGGTGGACTCAGCGGCCCAAACGCCCATCCAGGGCTAGCCCTCAGTTCCAGCTCTGGGATCCGCCGCGCACCAACTGCTGTCTTCGGAGTTCCAGCAATCATTGGATAATTAAATTTTATTTTCAAGTTATTATATTAGTATTAAGTTATTTGCCAGTAGCCTTCATCCACAATGATACGTGACAAGATGCAATCAAGAATGGCTAATAAATGAAAAAGAAATTTTAAATTCTGTCGAATGATTTTAAATACATTTATTTTCATCAAATAACCAAATATTTATCACTTAACCACGATAGCATTATATGTCATTCATATTTTTATTGAATAATTTAGGAAATATCTTGTATTTTATTTGTGCTGGACTTGCTCTCGAGGCAACACTTTTCCCTTCCTTTCGGACTACTCTGGTTTTCTTTATGTCTGGATGCTTCCTTAAAGCTACATCCTTTAAAAGGTCATCGAAATCAGAGTCGGACAGATCCATTTTCTGCTCGCCTATAAGCCAACGGACAGAATTGCTATTTTCGCCGTCACCCGGATCCTTCTTACTACCGTCCGAAGATGTTGCCATATTGTCCCCAAGCACTTGTCCATCATGTGAGTACCATGCTGGGTAATAAGGACACTGTTCCACGTAATTGCATTCTGAGTTCGTTGAAGCCTCGCTTTTTCCTGTACTATTCACTTCTTCGCTGTTGTAGAACATGTTGAAATTTGACACGATTACAGGAACAGGTAAAGAAATCTTCAAGAAAAAACAAACAGAGAGTTGCTCAAGACTTTTGGGGAGATTTGAGACTTTGTTTATGAATGAATAAGTTTAAGATGCGAGACTTTTTGATTGTCAACTTACTGTTAGCACTCCTGCAATAGCACAAAGTGCTCCAATTATCTTTCCCCATGGCCCTGTCAATGTAATAATTTGTATTTCAAAAGCATTATTTATTTGTTCAATGATTCACAAAAATTCTTATGTACTTCTTTAGGTATTTTGACCTACCCACAGCAGCTGACGACTGTCCGTCATCTTCATCACCACCACTCGGGTTATCATCAAGCGCGTAAAGTAAATTGAGAAAGTATGGAAGTATAGCCACCAGATCTATCAAGTTGGAAATGTCTTTGGCAAAATCGAAAAAGTTTGGACTAGAAACTGCTCGAATCAAGTATTCCAAGACGAAGAATATGATACAGATCGTCTCAGTGAAAAAGAAGGGATCAGAGAAACGGACCGTGTCTTCACCCGATTGCTCCCGTTCACTATCGCTGTAAGTTTGTCTCAATTCAATCGGGTCGACGGAAAAATCAGGAAGGGTTTCAATGCAAAATTCGAAAATGGAAATGCACACAGCCATAACACTGATGTAGGCAAGAATACGACTTTGATAAGATGACTCGGGGTATTCAAACAAAAGCCAGATTTTTCTTTTTAGTAAATTCTTTGGTAAAGGCTTGTCCTCCTCTGCATTAGCGTCTATATTTTGTAGGCCTAAAATAACCTCTGGTCCCAAGTCGAAAAACTTTACTTCTTCCAAGAAAAGTTCAGCATCCACAGTGGAGGGGCGTCTTAGAATACCACCAGTGTTGTAGTAATATAAAATGGCTTCAAAGCTGGAGCGATGTCTATCAAAGAAAAATTCATCTCGTACTGGGTCAAAAAACTGGATCATTCTTTGGGGATTGCCAAGAAGTGTGTTGGGAAATTGTTTGAGAGTGCGCAGTTGAGGTTCAAATATTTGGCCAGAGACGTTAATTCGAACTGGAATACATTCACTGTGATCATGCTTTATAGGTTTCGGAGGAAGATCAGTTGCATGCTTTTGAACACTTTGATGTTTTTTCTTGTTCCGGCTTTTTTTGTGACTTAATTTTGATTTTGCAGATGGTAGTTTGCGAGCCGCCTCTATCTTTTTCTTGCATTCTTTTGGGGTCAAGGGTTCCCATCTTGTAAAACGACCCCATTCTGTTTTTTAGTCAAAAGATATTTAAATTCAAAAGATAAATAAAAAATTTATTACCCCCCCCCCCCATATTGGNATTCCCCCCCCCCATATTGGTTCACCATTTAACATTTTTACGGGTTATTTTGAAAATCACAAACCAGGTCTGTAACGTGGGACTAGAAATGTCTCAATGTACTGTTTCCACAAGAGGCTGGGAAGTTCCATGAAATAACATATTGCAGCAGCAAATATATTTTGTCTATGAACGGCTTTAATCCAAGCTCTTCTTCTTCTTGCCAGACTAACATTAAAATAAACACGTTTTGATTCATGACCCAAAAAATCGTATTAAAAGCAAAGAAAAGTTGTAAAATTGTATGAATCGATTTAGAATGACAATAATACTCTGCAGGAGTTTGTATCTTTTCACTTTCATCGACTGAATCTGAAGCCATAATGTAGCTTGTTCTTGAGTAAACCGACGTTTTCGAACCATTTATAATACTACTACGGTTAGTACTACTACGGTTAATACTACTACGGTTAGTACTATTACTAACAGCAGGGGTAGTATGTCGTCTCATTATGACTAACTATACGTTTTTATGACAGGAGTTGGGCAAACTATTCTATTTTCATTCGTAAATTATTAAGTACACCCCTTGTTATTCCTTGTAATAGAGTGAGTCCTTTTGATTTTAAAGCATACAACCTTCATAAATCTGGAAACTATATATTATAGCATATTATAAATAGTTGAGTTGAAATATGTCTTGTTATTTGTAAATGATTGCATAGCTACATACCTCTATTTCATCGAAGGCCTCTTGATCTGCTTGGTCTAGTTACCTAAGGCTCGAAAATAAGCGTTTTGAAAACTTGTTGTGAAAATCTTTGTTGTGAAATGCTAAACAATTTCAAAGTGACCAATGAAATGAATAAATTAATGAATATTGTTAAGTTTAACAGGGGATAAATTCATTTACTCTTAGCGTCTCGGCAATTTTATTGTAAAATAAAAATACATAAACATTTTATATTTATCAATGAATTGATATTGATGTATTTACTCTTCATGTAAAATAGTTAAATATTAAAATTGCAACAAACGTGTGAGAATGACAATAACGATTAATAAAAATCGAGAATCTTGAACGCATTGGCTAGCTCCCTTTGACAAGATTGTGGGTTCCCATTTTTTCTCAGATCTTTGATCCACCAAGTACCTGTTGGCATCCTCACTGTCAGTATTACTAAGCTGTGTTCCTCTCGTGGAACTATCCTGAGATGTGTCAGGATCCCCCTCAATATTCTCCTCCGTTGAGCCTCCTGCATATCCAACTCTACGTTGAGCCATTGTCATCATTGAATTCTCATCCGGAATTTGTATGACCATCGCCCGCTGACAAAGATGATCTCGAGTTTCTTCGTACCCTGGATTACATTGACACAAGCCTAATTGTTGAGGTAACTTATTTCTCCCTTGAGAAGCACAAAACGAATAAGGGACACATGGAATCGGATACAACTCATCAACCTCACGAGTACAAATTTTTCCAATCGGAGCAACACAGGTTCCCGTTTTCTTGTGAAAGAACACGAGTTGTCGGTTTCCCAGCTTGGAATTTTTAAAAGTATTTCGACAGACGCATTTCTTCTCCTCGCCACATTGAAATCCCATAGCACAATGAGAGTCGTGGGTGCAGCTAGTACTTTCATCGTCCATATACATCGCACCAACACCTTTGATTAGTCCAGTGGAATCGTAAATGGCTTCCAGGAATATTAGCAGAAGTAAAAGTAGCACAAAGTTTTTCGGATAAAGTCTGTTCATCTTGACTATTTTTTTATCAACAGCTGACCTCGATTGCCTCAAGTCTTCCTGAGCTTAACTGATGACCGTCCTGGTTTTGGTTCGAATGAATCAACTGTCAAAGTTGGAATTATATAAATAACATAAAGTTATAGCATCATACGTAATTATGCGCAGATACATTTAAATGCGTAGTAAATAGCTCATACAAAAGTTTTTTCCACTAACCAAATGACGTTTCCGTAATATCCTGTCTTCACTCGACAACGTTGCTTCCAATTACATCAGGAAAAGACATGAATTAACCTCTTATGCCAATAACCCAATAACAATAACCGATCCACAAACTTAAATGAACGAAAATCCTCTATTAAAATTACACACAGTTATTTACTTGAATGCACTATACTTGTTAAACATCAAATTTAATTTTTTTTGCAAAGCTTTTATTAATTGTAGCAATGATGGCAAAGAACAGTGACCGGTAGCTCTATCAGAAAAAAACAATAATTAAAAATACGATAGTTGAACAAATCATAATTTAATATGTAATTATTACAAAGACAAACTGGAAAATGGAACTGGACTCTGTCATAGTCTCGACTCTCGACGATGCGATGATAAAAATATGTGTTCTTGTTGTGGTTTTTGGCTTATATAAAATTCTAATTAATGGTTTTTACTGTTTTGCATTTATAGTTAAAAACGTACACCAACGTTCCTAACGAATAGAAAAGCACCGCAAACCGGATAAATGAAGCATAAAAATGAGAACTTGTGCAGGAAAGCTCACGTAACCCACAAGCTTTGCTTTTAAAAAAGGTTCAACTCGCTCAGTTTTACCACTTTGATGTTTGATAAATAGATGAATTATCCTATTTGCGTATCTATCTGCCAGTTGCACGAAGAATATTATGGATATATGTATGTATTTCGCTTATCTTATCATATACCCAAGTAATTGCAAGTTTTTTGAGGAAAAAAGGCAAAAACCTAGACCTACATACATAGGTACATTAAGTCATCTTATTTTTTTTACAATAATATCAATATTATAACTGAATTTCCCATCCATAATTACTATACTCTTACTTTTGTACTCATTTGAAAATTCTTAAGAAAAGAAAATAAGCCTTGATATTTCATTTTATCAACAGCAGCAATAAAAGCTCTTTTCCATCTTTTTTTAAAAATGGGAATCCAGAAGAACACTTAAACTTCCAGGCATTCCATTAATGCCGCTGCTGTGTTTTTGATTGACGTATTCCGTTGAATTATCCGCATCCATTCACCTTATATTCCCACTCCTTTTCCAATATAAGAATATAATGATATGCATTTCAACCAAAATGTCCACCTTTTTTTTACATGTATCGCGGAATAATACATCTTCAAAAGTCCACAACATGCATGTAGACAAGCAAGGAAAAAAATCCATTACAAAGACGCAATGCAAGTGGAGATATATTCTTCTTTTCCCCCCCATTTTAAAAAGACATTTCATGCCAAACCCGTCGAAATGCCGTGACCGTGACTTGGATCCCAATAATTTTCACAAGATCACAGGAATCTGTGTCTCTGTCATCGTCTCTCTGTGTGTGAACAATTGGCACCATTAGAATATTATATATATATCCTCTCCTTGTCTTCAACAACTTTTTTTTGTCCCCCTCCCTATCTTTTTTATCCCCTCTGCTTAAAATAATCTGCTCTGCATTTTTTTAAAACCCTATGTATACATACATATATATTTCAATTTTTTTCGTTTATCGATGATTTGAAGATGATGACGATGAACACGATCACTGCCACATTTACTTGCTTTTTACTATCGATGAACTGGACATGGACAGCTGCATGCATGGTTTGTCTTTTTCTGTTGTCTCCAAATCTAAATCTCTCTCTGCCGCATGATGTCTATATACTATATTATATATATCCTTTTCCTCACACATACCTATTTATTTTAAGCGAGAAGAGAAGAGAAAGTCTTAACTGTCCATCTGTCAGGGTGAAGTTGTTGCTACATAGAAAAAAAAGATGCTGCTCTGCTACCGACAGATTTTCAAACGGGGAAAGAGAAAAGGAACATTATTATCACTTTCAACATTCTCCCCTTCTTGTTATTCTCCTCGTTCATTTTTTTCATCTTCTTAAGAGCATGAAAAAGGGAAAGAGATGTATGATGGAGACTGAGAGATCAACACGAGCCGCCGCCAACTGTACGTGGTCAACTTGATCCTTTTTTGTGGACCGACCGACGACCAAGACATATCCCAACAAAGCAGTATATTAAGTGAAATAGATATATAGGAAGAAAATATTTGTGAAATTCCGTTTTTTTATGCTGATTCTTTTTTTAAGTACTGCCAGGGTTTAAAGCAGATTTTTTTGTTTGGTCGGCTTTAGTGGACAGTAGACACGCAACCCGAGAACCAAGCATGCGAGTATTCACACAAAATAAAGCAAATCACTTTTCCGTTTTGTTATATTCTGCTGTGACGATATCCCCGTTACACTTAATAATACTCTGTACTTTAAGAAAAGGAACGCGTGAGCTATTTTGCTCTATAATCATTGGCACATGATGAAATGTATAATATTTTCAATTTTCAGCCGTCTTCACGAATCTTGATGCTTTTGTCCACGGTGGGCACGTAGGAAATTTCTACTAGGAATCCTAGCAGCAATAGTTTAATAGGCACATACACATATGTGAATCACTTATGCATCTCAATTTCCCCTATCAATTTCCTATAAGTTTCCCCTTCCTTCCACCTTCCTTATCAACGTCAAAGTAATAGAGCCAACTACATATACTACACAACTGATATTGAAATTGCGATATACATAAAAAGAGATTTGTTCAAATGGCCATGATATAATCATCATCATCATCGTCGCAATATCTGTCTTGTAACTTATCATCATAATAATAATATTACTAACAATAGAAAGAAAATCTTATATTATCTGGCAAGTTATATAAACTGAGTTATATAATAGTGTATTATTTTTTATGAATTTCCATATAAAAAACGGATATTGTCATACTTTCATGGATGACCGGACCGGATACACTGAATAAGAAAAGGGGAAATGAACAAACTATAGTGAGAGAATAGCTGAAATGGCAAGTCAAATGCCGTGGAAAAGGAAGTATTGAAAATCAATTTGAATGAATGGCAGGATATCTCTGATATACCTAAATACATCATCACATCATATTGATTTGATCAGTATTCCGTAAAAAAGAAGAAGAAGAAAAGAATGATGAACGGGTAGTTAATATAATGGATTATGTAAGCTATTTAACACATTGATAAAAGAATGTTTTCCGCTCGGACAATGTTGTTAAATGTAAAGTTGATTAAAATCTAACAATAGAACATAAAATGCAAATTCCAGAGGAAATTGATCATCAAAAATACAAAGTATTCTATAAATCTGTATGTAAAATACCAATACATCTTGTGTTACGTCAAGCCCGTCAGTTAATCCTAGACGCAACCCTAAATTATTAGCCCAACCTGCTGCTTTTTTATCAATGTACTCTTTTTTAAGCTCTTTTGCCAAAGTATGCAAGTCTCCTTGTCTAAAAAAAAAGTAAAAAGAGAATATTTTTTTCCCCGTTCTTTGGTCCCCCAGTTTGCCCCTGTTTAAAAAAACGGAACTACGTTTACATCGTTCGCATACAATTCTAATAAATATATTATTCGTATTCCCTGAGCTGCCCTCTAGAGTTAACGTACATTTTATCCAAACGGATTTTTACTGAATCGGATGGAAATAGTTGGTCCCTTGACAGTTGTAACTTGAAAATGTAACAGCCTGAGTACATGGCCTTTCCCTCTCTCCCTCTTTCTTCTCTTTCCTAAAATTTTACTTATATGCCTACTATTTTTCTTTTATACGTATATATATTTTTTACAGTTTTTAGTTACACTTGTAGACATCTTCTAGTATGTAAAAGAATGTAAATTGTGTTGGGTATGTATGCTCAATATTGTAAGTCTCGTCACACTCATTCCTTTTTTTCTTCTTACTTATGGGACCCCCACCTCCTTCTTCACCAGAAAAAGATAAGAAAAAGAAGCAAAAATGTACAAAGTATGTATACACGTAGTAGGAAATTACATTGATATAATAATTTAGAATTGTGTATATAGTTTTCATTTCGTTTTATGCATTATTTGTAGTAGCCTGGCCTGGACTACAACGTAGTATCGTCCTCTTTGGTTTGGCTTCCGCTTGGCTTTGCCTTTTTTGGTTGACCCAACCAACGTGGTATTTTTGGTCTTCCTCCCATCCCATCTCCTCTTGCCACTTGTTCTACTAAATGTTAATGTATTATAGTATTCACTGCTTACCATATACTTTTGGTGACGACAACGGTGAGATTTTGTGTTGAGGTGGTGGCCAAAATATAAAATGAATGCCTCTATACCTCTATAATACACTGATATACTCTTTTTATATGGTTCATATAGTCTATATTATAAACGCATATAGTTTAGTTGAAAAAAACAGGACACACACGAAGCGAATGGAAGAGTAGTCAACCGACCATCTTGTGTTTGTGTAGCCATAAAGTGTAAGTAATATTGGCACAAACAACATTAAAATTTAGATTTCTATCCTTTTACGTCACTGCCACTTTACCATTTTTGATGTGAATTTCGTCTGACTTCCTTCCTTCTCCCTTCCAAGTAAACAGCTCTTATATATTCCCTTATTCTTATTCTCTCCTCCTCCATCCTCCTCTCAACTCACACACCAGTGCACTGGCATTATAAGCAAGTTGATATTATTATAGCCCATTTTATACAAACTGTGCATAGTCAACCAGATTAAAGAAATACATGGTCTGTATATATGTACTCCTTTACTTATACTGTATATTCTTGCTTTCCTTTTTCGATTGTCACTTGTGATTTTCATCCATTTCTTTCTTTTCTTGAGAATTAATGCAGATGGCTTGCCTCTTGGACGACACCATCACCACCAGCATAACAGCAAATGGCCTGCTACTCACATTACCAGTAGTCTAGCCTACTCTGCTGATGTTTTCCTTTGTATTTCTCCAGAAAAAACAGGAGGCGCGACGAGTGAGAGAGAGACCGATACAAACACCAACCAAAAAGTAGCCATGCTGTGCCAACCGTTGACAGGAGGTCGTCTTTCTTGTAAGGAAAGTGCACAGAGAATCAAGAATCACATGCATCACGAATCAGACTTCCTATTTCTTTTCTCTGAATAAAAATGTACAAAAAGTCTGGTACGAAGCCTGGCCAGGAGAAAGAGACTTTTTGAATTTTTTACCACTTTCGACCGAGTAAACAGGAATAAGGGAAAATTTCACTGCAGTTTTAAAAGTGTTTGTGTTCAATATGTACATTTTTGGAAATCATCCTTCCACTGACGACATTAAATTTGATTTAAAAAAATATATTTCAAAATCCATATAATCCAATCCATTATGTTATCAGAACCGGAAGAGCCTCAAAATTTGCATGTTGGGGTGATTCCTCAGAGCGAAAGACAAAAGGAGTTGGAAAAGGCTTATGATCCCGTCAGTCGTAACGCTAAATTTTCAAATACAAATATATTGAAAAACAATGAGTACCGTCAACTTCGACAAGATACTGACCGAAAATACAAACAGGCGTATGAACAGCTTCACGCTAGGGATGACGAAGACTGGGATTTTGAATATGGACGATTAACAAGCGGAAAAAGTAGATTCCCAATACTTCCTCTTGATCTAGAAGAGGATGCAGAAAAGTATCTGGAAATGTTTCCACAACTCGCAGAAGAACTCTTCCAACAATTGGACGCTGTAATGCCGCCGGCTCGAAATGTCCCTGAAATTGATACCGCAAAGAGTCGCGAGTGTCTGGACAGGAGATTCAACTGCCTGGCTCAAGTGCATCAAACGGAGCATATAAGTCTTGAGCCGAGAATAAGCGCACTAGTAGACGAACTTTGGGTTACTGATGTCAATTTAAATCATGTAAAAAACTCAATCCACTCTTGTCTGTCGATCATAAAGAAAATCTCGGGTAGTAACAAGTTTGAATCTAGTGAATATAAAATTTTGGAAGTAATGATCACGTTAAAAAATGTATCACAGGAATTTGAACTATTTACCTCCATTCTTCTTGACAGTTCACGTAGATTAGGGATGTTAAAAGCACAGAAGCAAATTTACAAAATGCTCAATGTCATGATTCTTTATGTCCGAGCCCTCCGCTTTGATTATGAAAATATGAACTTGAAATATGAGACGCTTAAAAAGAACTTGGAACATGCTCGACAATTATTAAAGGATAATGGCATTGTACCGTGTGATGGAAGTGAGTCCACACAGAACAAATGCAGGGGAGCTGATAACCCTACGAGTGAAGATGACGATGAATCTGAGAACGAAACTGTTCGATTAATTGGTGCAGGATCCTCAGCGCTAAAACGTCTTTGTAGAAGTCTTGTTCATCGCAAAATGGAAAGCAAGGCAATTAAATCCAGCACCTGTTTACAGTTGGTCAAGAAGAAGCAGGCAACTTGCTTGGCTCTTTGTTATGATGTATTTCGCCGAGAACTTTACTGGCCATGGAATCGCGAGCTAACCGTTAATGGGCTGACGCAGGGCATTTCCCTATTTGTAATCATTCTCGGGATGTTTGTCTACCTTTGGGGATTCTTCCCGTCAATAAGCATATTTGACGAGAATGGCTGCAGTGATCGATTCTTCTTTCGGAATATTGGGAGTTATATCCATAATAAATGCAGAGAATCCTAAAAGTTAGGATTACTAACTTGTAAAAATGTATTTCATTGTCAAGCGTGGCTTATAAATAAAATTAAATATTTTCTTAAATACTACTACGTGTATGGATTTTCAGGAGTAGTAATTTAATATCATATTGCACCAAAAGATGAAAACACATCATGTAAAAAACATAGGTGCCACATGATTCAAATTGCATTTGTGCTACCCCAAACATTTATACTTCACACACCATGTCAGCACTTTTAGAATGGCATTTGAATTGCAAAGAAATTGAGAAGAAAAAAACTTGTCTTGAATATACATTTTCATTGAGTTACACACACACCCATATTGCTTCTTCTCAAATGCTGTGCGTGCTCTTCTTATTACTTTCTCTGTGGAGAGTGGAGAAAATAGACAATGATTACAACACAGCGACAAGAGCAACAACAACTCGAGCTATATTGAAAAGAATCATGTATTTATATAAGAATCAGCAGCTTATTATAGAAATCCGAGTTGGTTTAACACTTGCTCCTCCAGAGAGAGAGAAAAAAATACGACAGCTGCAGCAGCTAAAGTCAACTTGGTATACCCGTTGGTGCTGTTGTTGTTGTTGTTGTGTCAAGTAAAGGAAAATAAATGGAAGAAAAAATACTATTCTTTTTAGTGTCGCTGGATAAGCAAGAGAGAAGATGGAAAATCATGATACAAGCAACTATACAGCCAAAAAAAGTGTGAAGAAAAGGCACTGGTCTTTTTTTCTCTTCTCTCCTTCTTTTTTTGGCTTTTTTGTTGGTCTAATAGAATAAAAGTTAAGAGAGAAGCTATAGAAAAGTGTAGGAGAGAACTGAGAGAAAATATACCAAGAAATAACGCGTTTCAAATTGGGATCATTTTCACTTAAGCATTTTTGAGCGCCGTTATGTATGTAGGTATATATATTTATATGTACATACATATGTATTTAAGGTTTATATAAAAAGTGTAGATTCGGATTAGCAGAAGGGGAAAAAACTAACAAACGGGAAAAGTTAAAATCATGTCATGAGGGAAACTCACGCCGCCACTACTATACCAGATAAAATGTATGCTTTTCTCGCACTCTGTCTCTGTTTCTCTTATTAAAACGATAAATTCTTTTTCTTGAGGAGGAATACATATACGTACAATAAGCAACATGAACGCTATATTATGTAACGTAACACACAGTAAAGTCAACAATGCAATTTAGCAGAGAGTCGTAATATAATAATAACATTTTAGGAAACGACTCCTCGAAAATGTGGCCTCCCTCAAAAATCATTCGCTCTTTATGTCTATTGCATTTTCCATGGTGGAACGAGAATAATAACGGGAGAGTGAAAAAAACTCTTGACTCTTTTCTTTCTCAGTCTCTCTCTCTCTCTCTCTCTCAAAAGCAAAGTGAAAGAATAATAAAAAATAGTTAACCATGTGGTGCTCCAGAAATGCAATAGCTATTTATTCTACTATTTTCAATTGAAAGAGAGAGAAAAAGAATCTCTTTTTAAAAAGAAGAGAATCATGTAGTGTAATATCATTACCATCACACATATAAATATATACACAGGCTTCAACACCACCACCGCTACCACCACCACTACCATACCACCGAATTAAGGTGCTGCAGACAAGATATACATATATTATTTTAAAGTGTGTATAGAGATATATGAAAATAGAAGAAAAAAATGTATAATAACATCCGACGACCTAAACCAGTGGGGCAACCAACAAAGCAAACCAAAAAAGGAGACCAACTTTGCCGCATACTTTTATTTTGGCCAAAGTACATCATCCACTTTTACTACCTATTAAATGCGAGAAAAAAGAAAATCTAACACAAATTCAAATGAGCATATATCTATAGGTATACCCATAGCATACCAGCTTATTGTTAGTAGTAATATTGTTTCACATAGCATAGAACACACAAACACATCTCTAGCCTTTTGTTATATTTGGAATCATACCATGCCTTTTTCTGCTACTGTTATATTTTTTTCATTATTGGATTAAACGTCATCTTGTTTTTCACACATTCGACTCAAACACATTGGGCTATTTTTCCCTTAACCCTTTAACTTATGTTCATAGCTTAAAATCAAATACCTATACACATATAATATCTAGCTGCATTTCATTCAATTTACGAATATATGCATTTCATTTACAGAAAGGAAGAAAGTTACAACAGGGCACATGTGTGCGATTTTCTCTCTCTCTCCACTTACATTTCACATTTCCCTTTAGTTTTTGGAAAGTACATCACCAGCCAATCTTGGTACTTGTTAAACATATTGTTTTTCTCCATATTATTATATGCCATTCATAATCATGATTGTCAGTGTCATCACCTTTCATCATTATAATCATCATCATCAATATTACAGCTCACTTATCTCCTCGTTTTCTCCTATTTGTCATCAACACAATTTAGCTGCAATGTCATATCTCCATTACTGTTATCCTGTTCATACATGCTCACATAATATAATAATATCTTACCTTTTCCCTTCGGCTTTTATCATTTAATTTTCCCCCTTCCTTTTTTCCTTCACAACATGGCAGCATAAATGCTCAAGACATGACATGACCATGCACACCACTACCACCACCCTACCACTTTTATTATAGAGCTACAAACTTTTGGTTCTCATCATCAGATTTCTCCTCCTCGTTTCCTCGGCACATTTTCTATAATACTGTTTTGTTTTCATCTCGAAACTCCCTGGTGCCTCTTCATCATCATCAAAATCATCATCGTCATCATCATGATCACAGTTTTTGTAGTTATTTCTTATAAACTAGCTGCTCCATAGTATTATTTTTATTATCATTTATTATTATTATACATCCATCCATTATATATTTTTTGGCAGAACGTATGCATTTCACTGGCACTCTTTTATTTTTTTTCCTCTTCTTGTTGTGATTACAAAATCACTCATTCTTTTTTTTCATACGCCTTCTCCATTTCCTCCACAATTTTTCTTTTAGTTTAATGGTTTCACTTTCTCTTCTTCTCATCATCCATGTATCTCATATTAATTTTACCCTTATCCCCATCAAGACCAAGGTTTTTTTTTAAAGAATGGTTGCTAGAATCTTACGTTACGCTGAGAGATGATGATGACATTGATGATAAACTGATATTTTGACTGATACAAGATACACCACTCAAAAAAGATGAGCTTTTTGTCGAATATTGATACTTGTGTACATGAGATCATATTGATAATAAGCAGCAGGTTTTTACACGTCTACATGAATGAACTGGCAAAGGGAAGTTCTATTTACATAGTATCATATTATCCCCATTTTGCCCTATAGCTATTTTGATAGTAACTCATGCACCATTTCTTTATCAGATTTACATGGTAAAAAAGTTGTGAGGGTTAATGCATGAAATCCTCTTCGTTTTTTCCTGGAGTTGGTTGGGAATCCGAACTTGGGATACAGGGACGTAAATACTAGTAGGAAATTTGATATATATTTTGGCAGAGCATCTACAAAACTTATTGGATTATTGGATAACAGGACGAGACACAGAATATACATCTATTTTTCTACTTGTTTTCTCTCCGACAAAAAGATACATGTCTCGCTCATCCTTCAATACAAATTTATTGTTGATTACTGTGACATTGATTAAGTACAATGTATACATGCACGGTGGCCTGCGCGCCTACACATAACTAGGCCAAAAGTTTGCAAGAGTATTTCTTTCATACCAATCACAATTCCAAATCAAGCAAAGTGAAAGAAATCATTTGTGTGGAAAACTCCACGGTTTTCTGTGTGGATGAGCAGGAAAACCAGAAAAGAAAGAAGAAGAAAAGGTGGAGTGGCTGCTGTGTGGCCGAATATCAATCTTTTTTATTTCTTCTTTTCTTCTTCCTTCCAATAAATAAGATGAACTCGCAACTTATGTACGTGTGTGGACATACTCTACTATGTATACTACAAACACACACACAAGTGCATGGATGACTATAACCCAAAACTTTTTTTTTCCAATCGCTCAACAACTTTACTTTTTTTCTTGGGGAAGATCAAATCCGAGTGAATGGGGACTCGACCAGAAAACCATACAGAAACAATGAAGAAATATGTCTCGGAAAATCTCATCAACGAGATGAATTTCACTTTTTTTTCGTTTGTACTCCAAGCCAGGTTGGTGTTTTTTTACTAAGTTCCCCTATAAACCCAAGTTACAAATAGTAGCAAGTGATTAGATATGTACATTTATTGCTGTAGTGGGTCTCCATGTAAGATCCAGCCCGATGTACTTACAAAATAGGCGGTACAGTGCAGATAGCTCTGAATCTACCGAAAATGTTCATGCATCTGTGTGTCTAATTTAACAAAAATATGAAATCAAAGTACACCCATCTGAATTCTGGTTAGAAAAAATAAATCTAAAAAGTTTAACCCCGAGCACATATATGTAGGTACGTATTATACGTAGTGTCCTTTTCTTGAGAAAGTAAAGATTTTTTTAATGTAATGTAAGTGCTCATACATGGAAAGGAAGTGAAAATACGTACGCAGCTATTTTATGCTACAAGATACACAAGTATGCATTTGGCATACAAGAAATATTCCGACACCCCAAAAAAAACTTTCCTTCTACGCAGATTGGTTTACATATTGTACTCTTGGGCTCTCAATTTAACAGAAAATTTCATAAATTACGTAAAGGCATATGTACATGTGCAGTGTACAGCATACTACAGAAAATAATTATTATATTTACAAACCTTAATTTCCCAATGTTTTCCAATCGCAAATCACAACACAATATACCTACCTATGTACAATGTTCAACGTTAAATACAATCAAGCAATAAATTGGAATTCCAGACGTGTTAACTTCAGAGTAGGATAGTTAAATGGATTCTAATAATATTACATTTGGTGTTAAAACCGTGCAATAATGTGTGTTGTTTTACAACAATTACCTATATATCTTTCCATGTAGTTTTTATTGCAACGGACAGTACGATGTATAACCTACACTTTTAATGTACATACTTTTAGTAGGAACGGAAAAATCAAACACAAAAATTTAGTGCGTATGAATGTACAAAAGAAGAAAGATACAGTTAAGTACTAAAATATAAAGAGTATAGCACTACAAGAAAACCTTTAATTACCATCTTTGTTAATTACTTAATGTTCACTAATGAGCTCCCCAATGCACAGTATATATGTTATTTAGGTATTTATGCATTTTCCTTGTCGGTGTACATGAGTGTGTATATATCCCTGCCCTCCACCTACTTGATACAAAATTATTCCAAAAAATTTCACCATCACTATATTTCAACTCAACTGGGTTTAAATTTAATACCAGTCACATGGGGTGGGCACGGAAATGTTGAGTTTCATTTCTTCCTAGTTTTCTCCCCATTTCTTGCAACACTTTTTCCGTTTCCTATACAGATTTAACCAGCATACAACATAAACTCAATATTCCCAGTCAAATTTTCGTACATTTTATTTCAGGTATATCCTCTTCAACTTTATTCATTTTATCATACTTGCTACTGCACTTACCTACATGCTTTTAAAATCATCCTTTTCAAGCTTTATATTTACAAATGATATGTGTAATCCCGCACCAGCATCAAATCATAATCATAGAGGCTCGCAAATCAGACTTGTACGAAGGCTTCAGGACTCTTTCTTTCTACGTCCTTAAAAACGACCATTTTGTGTTTTGAATCTCTTTCTCTGTAAAGCTAACAAGCGCATAGATATAATAATACGTATATATTATGCTTTTTACTAAATTCATTGTGCTTTCACACTCTCCAAACAAAAAAGGATTAAAACCAACTTATAACTACTCGACCTCTGCCTGTTTTGCTCCTTCCTTTTCCTATTTTATGTATTCTCAATTGTTTTTAAAGCTTTATCTACAAAACAACAATAAAACAAAGTGTAACAAAAAGAAAGGGAAGAAGAAGACATAAGACACCATCATTTTCATGATTCAAAATCCCCTTGTCTTGTTCTCCTCTATATAAAATAGAAATTATGGATGCGTAAAAGCGGATTAAATTGGACAAGATGGAAAATAGAGTTTACAGTAGCAGCAGCAACACAAAAAGAAAAGTAGGAGAAAACGACCTGAGAAAAAGACCGCTATGGTGAATATATGGTAGAAAATTTGTGTGTTTGTATCTAGCTCATGATGATCATCATTATCAGGAGCAGCGGGAGGAGGAGGAGGAGGAAAATAAGTACATTACTTTGTACATTGAAAATTTATATACCTAGTTGCTATTTTCCGCAGTAATTTAGTTTTGTAGAGGCTGGCAAGCAAGGTTGAAAAAAATGGACGTGAGAAGAAGAAGAGGCTTAGCACTTTACAAAAACAAGAGGAGGAGGAAAGAGATGATGATGAAGAAGAAGAAGAAAGAAGGACCTCATTATTATTAGAGCAACACAACACGAGCGAGAAAAAGAGAAGAAGGGAGGCAGGCGGCTTTACTTTATACTTTATTTGTTGCTCATCAGCATCAGAGCAATTTTCCTTCAGAGATATATACGCAGTTCACATGCAAACACACAAACGCACACACTTCACTTCACTCACGTCTTTTTTCTTTTCTCCATTTTAAAATGCTCTCTTTCTTGTCTTGTGTGCTTTTCCTGCTATACATATTCTGTTGATGCTCATCCATGAGAATTAGAACAAAGTAAGCAAGCATTTTCTCCAAATGAACCTTGATGATCTCCTTGATGATGATCAACTCCCATCTTCATATAACACTTATTTATATGCCATATACATAGGTAGTTTTACTATGTGCATATTTATATTATCCTTTTAACCCTGTTGTCTGCCCTTTTTGTTTTAAAATTAGAGGGGCCATGTCATTTCTGCTTGATAGAGGAACATAATGTAGATAGGTATATAACCCCCATGCTATGCATATATACCTATTCAGAAATAGATAGAAAGACGAAACGACAAGCGAGAGAGCATCTTCTCCTTTTACTTGCGTCACTTCACTTCATTCACATTTCACGTCACCTCGTCTCAAAAAGAGAAGCTGAGCGAAAAGAATGTAAAAAGCGTGGAATCCTCTACTACTACATGACCTGCTGCTTTGCTGGTCTGGTTTCATCCTGATAATAATAATGATATACTTGAAAAGCACTTTATCTCTCGGGTTCACTCTCCTTTCATCATCATCGTCATCATCACCATCATGACACGGTATATTAGACACATACACAACACTATATATAGCCTTTGCTCTGGTCTCCTCTCTGGTAGGAATACTGGAGAAACTTTTTATACTGGAAAATTCGTCAGTGTTTATCCCACTTTCCTAACAAACGGAACAAGAAAAGTAGACATAGGACACAAATGGATCATTCTGGATCACAGAAGATTCTCGGTAGATTGGTGATTTGGTTTAAAGTGTTCCAAATGTCATGTAATAAGAAAATGGGACAAAAAAGGAGGAATTTTTCAAGGGTTTTGAGTAGATCACAAAAAAGAGAGAGAGAAAAATAAGAGGAGCAATCTGATATATTTTACGCTAGGGTGTGAATAAAAACTGATGGTGATGATGGGCAAAAAATAAAACTGGACTTTTTAAAATTGGTAGTAGCGATGATGATTATTGAAGAGATATATGCGCGTCAACATGATCATGATCATCCAGGGAGTAAAAAATAAATGTCCACTGAGAGTTTTTAAAGTTTTTAGCAGCTCTCAACTCCTTTCTTCTTCTCCTCCTCCTCCTTCTTGTATGCTTATTTATCCCTTCATTTCTTTTAAAGCATCATCGTCATCATCATCATTGTAATTGTAATCATGGTAGAATTTGTTATGAATATTCATGATGATGACGACGACGAGAGTTCACTCAACAAAGCTTTTTTAGTAGTACACTTGTGTAAGAGTAGTAGTAGTACCATTATACGGATTAGCAATGTGAGAGCATGTTTTTTTAATTATGCATTTTAGTTTAAAAGAGACAGTAGAAGAAAAGGGGGCTTCTCCTTTTTTCTTACTCTTTAAAATGCCCCTTTTCTTTTTCCTCTCTTTTTTGGTTTTAAATGAATTTCTTCTGTTTTTGACGAAGAAAAAGGCTGTGTTGAATTAAAGGAAAAAGGGAGATTTTTATTCCCTTCTTTTCCTCTGTTTAAATTATGTAAACTCCAGAGAGGAGGATTCTCTCTTTGGAAAAAAAAGTCGCGACAGTGTGGAGACAGATATAAGGAATAGAGTGGAAGCACGTAAAAGCTTATCTAGCTGTCTGATATAATATCAGTGTGATATTCAGTAGCTCCAACTTATTAAACATGTCGGTTAACAAACATGTTTTTTCTTTTGTTTTTAGTGTTGCCTTTCCACTCTATTTTTTTCAATATGTCTCTATGCTGGTGTCAAGATGGTTTCATTGAATCTTTTATTCTTATAACCCCCATTTTCTAGTAGAAAAAAGTGTGGAGTATTCATCCTTCTCATTCAGAAGAGGCTTCT